>BQNB010002609.1:0-122944 GCA_026074375.1 Tanacetum coccineum | reverse complement strand
TAGTTAATTTTTCTGTTTTACACTTTTACTTTGTAATTTTCGTTTTTAAGCAAATTAAGCTCTCACTTTAAGCATTTAAGCTTTTCAGCTCTTGTAATCTTCACCTTTTCACTTGTACTTATCCATTTTATTAATATCAATCTACTTTTAAAGTGTTTGTGTTCTTTGATTTAAATTTCAAATCGTTTTTGATCAATAAGCTCTAAATAAGCTAAGTGAGCTTATTGATCCTCATAAGCTCAATATTAGTTTAATTTTGTTCATTAAGCTTTAATCTACTCATTTTTACCTATTCACATTAAGATCATGATCACTTGAATACTTTTGAGTTCAATTTGGGAAGCAAAGAGTAAATAAGCTCAAATTCAGCTTATTTTGATTTCTAAGGTTTAGAGGCTATGGTAGCCATATAAGAACACTAAGCTTCTACTCTTGGAAAGCTTAGTGTGAAGATTCATCATTTCAGGTTCTATTCTCTTTTATTTTTCAGTAATATAGTATTAGGCTAGCTGAGAAAGTCTATTTTTCTTATTAATAAGCCATCATTTTTAGCTTAGAATCTTATTAAGCAATTCAAAATTAGTAGGTTTAGATATTTTGTTTTAGAAATTTCAGCTTATAATTAGAATTTAAAGCTCATTTAGATTCTGTCAGTTTAATATAGGTGTGTTTGGTTTAGTGTTGTGTTGACTCTTCAAGTCAATTCTAGGGTATAAGTTTGAATCCCTTAGCTGCATTTAGTCATATCATGAGGTTCTTTATAGGTTTTACTCATTAGTTTCCATTTTTAAGCAATTTAGATCCTGACTTCCTTGTTTCAGCACCAGGACAGTTTTAAAACTGAGATAGTATTAGATTTTAAAGAATTTAAAGGCATTTTAGAGATCAAGGTGGTTTAGTGCTGTTTTAGGTTCATTAAGTAAAAGAGTAGGCCTCAAAGTTAGTTTATCTTTGAAGGAGATTGCACTTTGCACCAGCTGCAAAGTGCACCAGCAAGCACAGTTTAACAGCCATAAATTTTCCATTTAACTCTTTGAAATTTTTCTATTTTCCATGAAAGCTTTGCAAAAGTTTTTTACCTAGATAGATTCTAGATAGATTGAGTAGCTTACTTTCAAAATTTCAGCACTTAAAATCCAAAAATAAGCTGTTAAGCTTAGTTGAAAATAAGCTCTCAAAGCTGTTTCAGGAAACATTGCATTTTCCAGCTTCATTTTCTTTCTAAACTTGTTAAGTATAGGTTAATTTTAGTTTAAATCTCCTTTAAGCACATCTTAAGCTTCATCAAGCAACTTTTAGTTTTCATTTTCATCAAGTTTTAAGCTCTCAATAAGCAAAAATTCAAAAGTAGAAGCAAACTAGCACTTTCTGTGGACAGCTTTTAGTTTCTAATTTTCTAGCTTATTCTTTGGGTAAAAGTCCAAAGAGCTTTTGTTAAAGTTGTTAGCATTAAGCTAATAAGCAACTTTGTAGTTTTAAGTTTTTGCTAATTCTCAAAATTTAATAAGCCAAAAATAGTAAATAAGCTAGGGTCTGTTTGGTATTTTCCTTAAAGAACAAGGTTACCCGTTTTCTCTTTAGTGTAAATTTTCTTTATTTCGCCCGCCTACCCTATACTTTCCTTTTTATCACTTTCTACCCTGTCTTTTCTATTTTCTTTTAATTTCCTTTTTATTATTAAAAGTATTAATAGAAATTAGGTTAGATTTTTAATAAATCCAATTAGTTGAAAAATAAAAAGTAGAAATTAGGGCTTTTATTTTTTATAACTTTCTGCACCTTTTTAGTTTCTAAAAATCATTTTTCCATATTTTTCTCATTAAATTTGTATTTTCTAGGAATTAAAATAGTTTTTAGTTATTACTTTTTCTTAGATAAATCATATAAAATAGAAAAATAGTTGAAAAATTAAAATTCTTTTTGCATTAATTTTCATTTTAAATCTAGTATTTTTGAAAAATAAAAGTAAAATTTTAGTGTTAATTTTTAGAAAAAGTTTATTTTTGATAAATCATTAAATCTTAGAAAAATCATAAAAAATTCAAAAATACATAAAAAATTCTAATTCTTTTTCCTAAAATTTTCATTTTAAATTTGTGATTTTTAGGTATAAAATTTGTTAAAAGTCGTGCCTTAGTTTTTAAATTTCAGTTTTAGCTCGCGTTTAATACGTTTTGTGCATTTAAATTTCGTGCTATTTCATTGTTTCTTTAATTCTTGCTATTACATTTGTAGTATAATCAACAAATCAAATATCCTTTATCATTCTAAGCTCGAATCCGAATATTCCAAATTCTCAATTCACGATTTCGTTGGGACACGACCCGAGTTGTACAATACTTCCCGGATAAAAATATACGAATTGTGTTTTCTTTTGTGAGATTTTTACCTTTATATTTCTCTTGGTTGAGAAGTATTTTGGAAAGAATTTTCACGGGATTATTACTATTGGTATATAAATTTGACTACACCAATCCTAATGCCTCTTATCACTTAGCAAATCCTAATCACACGAATGCGATCTCGTTAGCAGTCTCGGGATGCATCGCTAAAGCAAGTTTTAGAATCTATAATACTACCGGTACACTCTCATAAGCATTAAAAGTGAATTCTTTTATTCCTAAAGATCTAGGGGCGAACATCACATTTTGGGGGTGGAATTTTTTTGAGTAGTAGGATTTTTTGTGCTAATCATATAACATCTATCCATGAGACGCTTCTAATACTACATTTTCACCGATATATGCCATAATTTTTTTTTAAAATTTGGGTCAAAACTACTGTCCTAAACAATGTTTCAGTATATTACACATCTTTTAAGAACAAAGAAAATGCAAATGAAAGAATAATTTCTAAGGCTTTTATTACCCCCTACACTTATTTTGAAAATTGTACCAAATGTTCTATGAGTACCTGAAGAACGAATAAAGGGAAGATAAATAGAAAGAAAGAGAAACTAATACTTCCCTGGTTTTCTCAATATTGGAGAAGAAACAAGATGACTTTGGCTAAATCTTCATTCAAGAATCGTCTAAGTGAAAATCGAATGAACTTCCGGACTCTCCTTATATAATAAACTCAAAGACAAAAACAACTATACCCAGCGTAAAATCGACGATAAATGATATACAACCTTTATTAATAATAAATTAAAATCCTAAGAAAGAAATAAAGATAAAATGTTAGTACTAATGTAGTTGTGATTTTCTGTAAGAATTTGGAAAATTAAAAATTCTGTAAATTAAACAAAAATAACTTTTTAAATATTCAAAAAACGCGGATTTTCTCCTATGCAACAATGTTGATGTCATCATGTATTAATCATGACGCCGTCAGACACATCTGACAGGTTTTGCGCTTTCGTTTTTCTGGAAAAATTTCTACAAAAATAACCTATTAATGATTTCCTGGAAAAATTACTGCATAAACCCCAAAAATGGTTAGTACAAACATATGACTCAAAACAAACAAACAAAACATAAAGTGTGAATTAACTTAAAATTATCAATTTTTACATGTTTGAAATGGTTCTTAAAAACTAGATATTTCACCTACACTTGTTTAATGCAAAATACCTTTGAATGCCATTAAGACGAAGTTAAAGACAAAACAAAGCATGATAACATATAATTCAAACATATACGAACAAATAATGAAAATTAAAAACACACGACACTCCTAAAATGCATAAAATAAAAAAGATTGGGTTACCTCCCAATAAGCTCTTGTTTTTGTTCGAGTCACGAGCTTGAATCTACCCTTATTTAACAGATAAAGGGGAGGGTTTCTATACTCTTAAGGTCAAGTACGGATGATAGTGATGATACACACCATTGTGGTGAAGAGGAGCCATATGTTGGAAAAGTAGTTAAAATATATGCTCTAAATGTTGTGAATCTTTAATCCTAACCTTCTCTACTTCTTTTGGCTTAACGGGTAAATTAATTCCTCTTCCTAGAAAAGAAACTTCTTTGGATTCTAATTCCTAATCATCTTCTATCATCTACAAATTCGAAAAATCAACACCTATGGATCCACTTTGTTCTAATAAACCTGGTTTAAATCCATAATGTTTCTTAGGATCATCAATGCATGGGTGATAATAACAATACACATCCTTAGGGTGGAAAGACGCCACGTGAGTTAAAGGTGGTGTATGAATGGTTAAATTATCCACTACCTTCATCCTAAAACTATTCGGACTATGTGGTTTGATGGGTGGTTCGGGGCCTCTTTCGTCTCCTAGAATTATGTCTAAGGATGGAGAATTGGGTAAGGGATTTGGTTGAGGCTCTAGTTCATCAAAACTAGGAACTTCCCTAGTATTAAGAGAAATGTTATGATTAGTCAAACCTACATCCTCTAGTTTTGGTTGGTCCAAAGGTTCTTCCTCCATATGGGTTCCTAAAGTCTCTTCTACTTCTTCCGAGTAAGTCATGGGAGATGTGTATTCCTCAAATGATGATAGGGTTTGTGGGGTACTTTGTGGCCTTGTATTTCCTACCTCATTATCCATCATACCTATACTACCTATAGACTCATCATATGCATTCGTAGAACCTAACCATGACATGCACCTAGGTATCTTAACTCTAACCATCTCACTCCCAACTAATTGAGCCTTCAAATTTACTATTTTGATCAGAAATAGTGCTTGTTGGGTTTTTCCACTGTTTATCGCGTTTGGCATAATCCTCAATGGTTTTTCATGCTTCTTTAGCACTTAATTCCTTAAGGTCACCGCCTGCTGCATAGTTAATGTCCCTTTGGGTATAGTTATCGATATGATCGAATAAGATTTGAATTTGGGTCCATAAGCTGAGGCCATGATGCGGGACTTTCCGAATTAAGTCTTTGTAACGAGTCAACGCATCGTAGAGAGATTCATCTTGATGTTGTTGGAACATCAATGTATATCTTTAGAACGGAAAGGGTGTATTTCATGGTGGGTTTTGAAAGGGTGTGTTGGTGGTTTTCTATTCATCATGATAGTATATGAAAGAGTTACAAACAAAAGGCACAAAGAAAAGATAGACTACAAGAAAGCTAACCTAACAAGAAAATAATAATCTCACTTGATAGGAATCTAGTGAGTAGACCTAAGCTAAATAGAATCTAAAAACTAGACTATTCCCCGGACAGCGGCGCCAAAAACTTGATGTGCGGAATTTTGCAAAACCGAAAAAGGTTTAACAACCCTCCTAGGCAGTGTACCTAATCGTTGTAGTGTAGTATAAGCAAGACTCGAGGGGTTATTATCGTTCTCCAAGGGAATAGTTTGGGTAGGCTCGAATTGTATGTTTACCAAGGTCTAAAGATTGGGAGAAGATTATTTTTGTATTTTTTTAAAGCAAGTAAAATCTCGGGTTTGAAGAGTGGGTTGATTACCTAATTAAACTACTCCTAATTCTATTCTAATTATGCAGAAAAGTAAATTGATGGAAAAACTCTTATAATTAAACAAATGTGTTTACCTAATCATGCATTACTCCCTAGTTTTTTCTCTGATTTTATTGCCCGTCACCTTCGTTAGTGTAATGTGTAAGTATTTCTTAATTCAGCAGTGGGTTGGTCAAGTTCGCTATCTACGTGACAACCTAGACTGTGGTTACCTGCAGACACCGCTTACGTCCAATAGTAAATTCAATAAATACTTAATTCGGAATCCACCCCAAGGTGATCTAGATATGAAGATCTAATCACATGTATCCTCTAACCTAACCTTATTTGCCTAGACGTCTATACTATGATATGAAGATCAAATAGCTAGTTTTCTAAAGCCTAACGCGCACACCATTAACAAGAAGCAATAATAAAAGAGATTAACAACTAAGTTTCATGCAATCATAAGCAAACATAATATAAATTTAGCCAAGCATGTTAATTGAAAGCGAAGAACGATTAATCAAACAACACATAGACATATTGAATGATTAAAAAGGTAGATGAACTTCACTTCAATTGAACATGGAGTAACAATGAGTACAAAAGGGTTTAAAAACCCTAAAATTAGACCAAGTATCAGCTACCAAAGTTTCCTCTCATTTCCCCACGTTTTCCACACCCAAATATGAAAAATAAGGTTTGTATATATAGAAAATCGATCTTGACAGCGTCACTAGGGCTTTCTAACGTCGTCAGCCCGCAGAACCACCAATGGGCTTCTCTTTATCGGCTATGGTGATGCCGTCACAATGCGTGGTGACGCCGTCACTTATTGATCCTGATGGCGTCAGTAGTAAATTCTGACTCCGTCTTCACGACTAAGAAGTCACAACTTTGATTAAAAACTTCACTTTCTGGGCACTTTTGGTGAAGGCGTCAAAATGGAAGTCGTCAGCTTGAATAGTTGCGTTTTTGTCCAATTTCTCCCCGAATCGAGCCCAAGTCACGTGTTTTTCCTCTAAATGCTTCCCAAATGCTAAAACATTAAAAAGAAATGATTAAGTACATTATTTGGGCATATTTGCATGATTTTAGGGGTTAAATGACCTAGAAAAAGTGTATAAAATTACACCTCATCAGGTATGATTAAGGTTATGAAACCGAATCGATTATAGAAAGTTCAAATATATGTATTCGCATTATGAGATAGAAGGAGGTTTAGTGATGTAAGATAATTTTTGTGAATGGTCGCAAGTGTTAAGCAAATCATATTTCGGGGATGAAATCTAAATAAGGGGGTAGAGTTGTAACACCCCGAAACCGGATATTAGGTATTTTATTACGAGAATGTCATCGGGTAAGTTTGACTACGATTTTATAACTTGAATGTTTTACATGATCGGTTAGTCAACTATAAGTCTAATTATTATTTAAATACTTTTAGAAAGTTGACGTGTCACATATAGGAAGGAATATCACTTAATAGACCATTTGCCAATTAGGCTAATAACCACCTTTTGCCTAGAAGAATCTCAGGCATTCTAAAGTCTACCATAAGACTTCTAGTATGTTCATGGGGGTGTGTATGTGTGTGTGTGTCACGACCCAATAAGAAAAGGGAAGGAAGACAAGGATTTTTCTAGGGAGCAATTTGATGGTAATTAGTGTTCTTAATCATGGTATAAGTCCATAGCAATGATCTCTCATAAGTAGGTAAGCCTATTATTGATTTAATTGAATTAGGGTTTATGTTGAGTAATTAGGTATTTCATCATATGATCAAATTATGATCATATGATGATTAATGATGGAAATTGGGTTTGTTCATGGGTTGTATAAACCCTTGTTTGCATTGATATTGATAATAGGTCTTAATGATGATTGTTGGATAGGATGCAAGGATGATAATGATGAATTGCTGTTACATTTAGCTTAGATATGAGGTAAGTAATTTGACTATAACAAGGGTTTATATTTGAGTTTATCATATGTTGCATTATGTGATATGGGTTATTTGCATTATGTGATTTAAGGCAGGTTTGTTTGGACTAAAATTGTAGATGAGACTAGTTGATTAAACTAGCTAGGTTGTGTTATGCCTAGTAGGTATGCTAGTTAAAATGTGTGAAGTACAAGAGATGTTGGAGCTAGATGATAATCTAGCAAAAGATGTGGATAGCTTAGTTGTGAAATTAGGAAGGTATGTAAAGTTTGTGTGTATATAAATGAATGATGGATTAAGTGTTAGGATGCAAATATGTTTAAATGAAATATAATGACTTGTTATGTCCTTTTACTTACTAAGTGTAAGCTTATCCTTTTAGTTGTTTAACCGTTTTGTAGGTTCATAAGCGGAGAAAGTAAGGTCTTTACTAAAGGCCTAAAATTGGGAAGCATGAATTGAAAGTGTATGGATTATGGGTAGAAACTTAGTACTAGATACCGAGCTCCATCACGTTGAACCCCCAAATTAATGTTAAGTGTCGTAAATGTTTTGGGAAATGTTGTCTTGATGTGTCAAAGTATCTTGTAAATGTGAAGTTGAAATGTGTCAAAGTCATTTGTTATAGTTTGATGCGTGACTATTTTGGTGAGCATCCAAAATATCTGGAATATAAGTTTAGACGCCGCTATCGTATGAGCCAAAAAATAATTTTAGAAGTTGTCGAAAGTATATTTTCTTATAATGCCGAACCTCTTCCGAGCACTTAAATTCTTTAAAGTTTGTCCCAATTGTACGGGTCAAATGAGTTTAAGTGTTATTATGAAATGCACTTCCGCTATACGCCAATTGGCATACAACACAAGACCCGATGCATTTGACGAATATTTACAAACGGGTGAGCATACCGCACGCGATTGTCTTAATTTTTTTACTTTGTGCATTATTGATTTGTTCATGCCTGAGGTTTTACGAAAATCGGACTTTAGCAACATCCAAAATTTATATGCCCGTCATAACGCGGTTCATGGTTTTCCGGGAATGCTCAGAAACATTGATTGTATGAATTGGGGATGGATAAAATGTCCAAAGTCATGGCACGGTCAATTTGGAAGAGGTGATAAAAATATCCACAATAATGCTCGAAGCTATTGCTAGTCACGATTTATGGATTTGACATGCGTTTTTGGTGTAGCGGGTGCGAATAACGACTTAACGGTTTTAAATAAACCTGTTATTCGACGACCTTCTTGATGATATCACACATGTGGTTCTGTTTATAGTAAATGTAGTTCAATATGAAAAAGGGTATTACCTACCTGACAGTATATACCCACAGTGCGCAACGTTTGTCAAATCTTTTACGGTTGTATGAGACGAAAAACATGGGTTTTTTAAACGACGACAAGAAAGTGCAAGAAAGGATGTCAAACGAGCTTTCGGCGTTCTCCAAAGCCGTTGGAGAATTATACAACAATTGACGCATTGTTATCATATCAACAAGATACGAAGAATCATGTATACTTGCATCATATTGCATAGCATGATTTTGAAAAATCAAAAGTTTGCCATAGGTGAATTCAACGAGATGTATGTTAGCCCGCAACCAAACATGCAACATTCTTGGATCGAAAGATGTGAAGTTCAACGGAGGAATGCAAAAGAATTACTTGACCGACAAACTCACGAAAGCCTTCAACAAAATATAATGGAGCATTTATGACGACAACATCAACAACAAAATGAATGAAAGATTTGACAAAATAATAATTTGATGTATTTTTAATTTCCCATATTTTTTAATTTTTTCGTATTATTTTTTAATTTTCGTATGTTTTTTTATTATATTGTAATTTGTATTTTATAATCTAAATGAATCACATATTGTTCTTTGAAAAAAAGCAGAAAAGAAAAAAAATAGTGAGTTTGAAAAGTATAAGTTAGTGCGAAGTTATGGGGTGTTTGGGTAAGCTTATGAATTGGGCTTATGCTTATGTTATATAAGCCGCTTATGGCTTATATATCATGAGCTCATAAGCTCTTGTTAAGTATTTGATTTAGTTTATAATTAATAAGGTGAAATGACAAAAAAAATACATAAAAATAAAATAAAGATATAAAAGTCTTTTATATAATATTCTTATATAAGCTCATCCCTCTTTATATAAGCCAAAAGTCCAGCCATATTACATAAGCTTATAAGCCCATCATAGCTTAGCCAAACACCCCCTTAGTTGGTTGTAATGTGGTGCTCACAAAATAAACCCAAAACTGTTCTCCTTGATACCTCGAACATATTGACCTAAATTTGGAACATATCTTTTCATAATATACCCTAACACCGTCGCTCTAGCAGTCACTGATCGTCACCAAGGTTGTTTTCAAACGATGTTGATTGTTGTTATTGTAATGATTTTGAATGATGCTTAGTGGGTTTCATAAAACCCGTGTTATATTGGTATTGTTTTTAGGCTTTTTAGGTTATGTAAGTGTTGTTTTCAGCTTTTTACTGCTTTTTTGAGCTATATAGGTGAGTTTGGGGTGTTGAAATGGATGTGTTTTAGTGCTGAAATGGGTGGGTTTGTGTGCGCTTATTTGAGCAAACCTACCAACGGTTGTTTTCAAACGATCTTGATTGTTGTTACTGTTATGATTTTGAATGTTATATATGTATTGTTTACAGTTATTTCAGTGTTGTTTCTAGCTTATTTGAGATGTGATTATTTGAGCTATTCTAGGTGTACTTTATGTGTTTTTTTAAAGCTTTTTTTTATGCTGATTTGAGCTATTTGGTTATTGGTTTTTGAGTGTTGTTTTCTGCTTTTTAGTGCTTATCTGAGCTATTTGGGCGTTGAAATGGGCGTCTTTTAGTGCTGAAAATGGGTATGTTTTAGTGCTAAAATGATTCATGGAATGGGCGTGTTTGAAAATTATAATGATCAACATCAGGTAGTTTTAAACAATTATAATGATACATGTTAATAGTTTATGTGCGCTAATTGTGTTGATCACGATCTTTATATGTAAAATAAAACCAAGTGTTTGGGGTTATGCGTTTCTTTAGTTATATGTGCTTTGGCTCTATCAATGTTGCTAACACTTGTGATTACTCTTGATTTACAGCTTGTTAAGGGGCTGTTTGACCTAATTGAGGAACAAAGTACAGAAGGAGGTGAAGCTTTAGGCCCAAAATTTAATCCCTGCTTGTCGAAAATCTCTAAATTTCAGAACTCTTAAGCCAAAAGAAATAAAATAAAAAAAATGTCTGATCTCATACCTTTCGATATCCAATCTGAAATCATGAAAAGGCTTCCTGTCAAATCACTAATTCAATTCCGATCCGTTTCGAAAAAATGGAAGTCTTTTATTGACAGCCCGAAATTCATAAAAAACTACCACATCACTCACACAAACCCCCAACATCATCTACTTGTACGGTGCGAGTTAGATACTTCCCAAACCTGTACTTCCATTATTGATAACAATACTTTCCCCCAACAAAAGGTTCCCTTAACCGCCCCAGAGTCACTTAGCTTATTAAGAAACACATTAACACTCAGTTCCATTGACGGGTTGTTATATTTTTGCGGAGACGTAGATTCAAAAACTAGGATGGCTGTTATATGGAATCCTACTGTTAGGAAATCTGTTGGTATTGCCATCCCTATCCCTAAAGCGGGGTATAAGCGTATTATTGTTGGTTTTGGGGTTTGTCCTGATACTAGTGACCCTAAGCTTGTTAAGATCAGTGCTACTAATATACCTAGTATGTGGGAAGTTCAAGTTTTTACGTTAAGTACACGCTTTTGGAAAACTGTATATATGGGTGCGCCTTTTAAATCGTGTAATTTGATGTGGTTTCAGGTTTTTGTAAACGGGGTTATCTATTTCCGTGCTTCTGATTTTAATTTTGTTAATCAAGTTAGGTCTAATTTTATTATTTCGTTTGATTTGAAAAGTGAAAAGTTTGGTGAAGTGTGTCTTCCGGAGAGATTAGTACATACACCTTATCTGGATCTAGATGTGGCGAAGGTGAATGAGTCGCTTGGTTTACTTGAGTATTATGCTGAGGGTGACATGAGGGTTTGTGGTGTGTGGACGAGGAACGATGGTGATAATAAAACGTTTAGTAAGATATATACCGTTAAGGTTGTGGGTAAGTCGTTGCTCAGTAGGGTATTAACATTTAGAAACAATGGTGAAGTTGTAATGCAACTGGATGATGATAATAATCACGAGTGTAGGATTGAAGTTTATGAACCTTTGTCTGGGCTTATCAGTGGTGTTGGGATTAATGGAAACCAACGTACATTCTCCGCGAGGTCGTACATGGAAACGCTACTTTTGCTTGATGAGTCAGATTCTATCATTCATTAACAACGGTGATGGAGCTATATTGCAAGGTGTCGAGATCAAGCTGTAGGTATTACACTATTACATCAATCTTTATTATTCCGTTTAGTTTATGTTACTAGAAAGATACGTGTGAACATATTTGTAAGGGAATGCTGATGAAGGTGGTTTAGTGGTTGATTTACGTTACTGATTAATGAAATGTTTTGGTTAACTACATAAGGGATGGTAGATTTAATAGGATCTTGCTGTTCTTGTATATGTTGGCGTATTCGTGTCTGTAGTTGTTTACTTTTCTGCCTGAAGTATGTTTTTTGCTTCGTTTGTTTGTCTATTTATTTATTTGAAACATTTATATGTTATTAAAGCGAGCCAAACTTATAACCATTGGTTTAAGACCAATGGCTAAAACCAGTTGAGCCAAAGTCCTCATAGCCATACACATGCTTCTTTATTAGATGTGCTTGGATTGTAACCAATGTTATGTCGGAAGATTGGCTAGGAATTATTGGGTTCGAGTAATCACGTGCATCGGCATATGTCCAGATTAAAAATCATAGAACAAGAATAAATGATACGATTAGGGATTGATGTTGATTAGCGATTACTGATTTGTTTAGGTGAAATATAGAAGATTGAATAGTATCTTACTATTGTTACAATAGCAATCCAGTCAAGAACATGAGTAGCTTTAGAACAGTTGTTGCTCTCCTACATCATGGCAGCCACAACGACTTTATATACCTGTGTTATGTAAGTTTTTGGTGTTTCACATGTTTGTTTGCTTTTTCAAAAAGTCAAAACACACATATCCTATTATCAGTGAGTCAGGCTTGAAACCATGGATTTAACACCCTTTGTTGATAGCAGTATTGTATATGAATGTTCTATCGATGGGAGGTGGTGCTTGTCACTTACGTCTTTTACTTAGTTGCCCACACCTTTCCTCTGGCTTGATTTGGCTCGCCTTTCTCCCTCAACCACAGTGGTGTTCTGTTGTGGCTTTTCCTTTCGATTAAATAACTGTTCTTGTGTTTTCTATGAAACAATTGTTCTTGTATGAATGGCAAGCAAGGGTGTTTATTGAATTATATGATCGGTCATTTTGAAAACCGGATCAAAATGGTCATATAAAAAACCAAGTCAAACGGGTCTTTTCTGGTCGGGTCTTTCTACCTTTTCCCCCATTTTGATCCCCATTCTTTATTCATTTCCCCTGCCATTCCATGATGATATCTCAGTTTCAACCATTCCTTTCTTAAAGAGCACCAGTTTGTATAATTTTACTGGTGTAGCATTATACAACAAATGATAGGATGATACTGATATAGCATTATCGTTTATAGTTTACTTCGATTAATGCTATGTATTGATGTAAAGATTTTTACTGAAGTTATCGAACGAACTGTTCTTGTGTTTTCTGTAAAACAACTGTTTTTTAAATGATGGCAAACTGTCTTTATAACTTTCTTAGATCCGGACGTTTGAAAGAGGCTAGAGACCTTATCAATAGCATGCCTGTCAAGCCAAATTCCGGGATCTGGCAGACGTTGCTAAGTGCTTGCAAAGTACATGGAGATTTGAAAATGGGACGTGAAGTAGGAGAAATTTTATTACAAACGGATGGCTTAAGTGCTGTGAACTATGTGACGATGTCAAGTATATACGCTAATGCTGGTTTCTGGAAAGAGAGCGAGAGTGTTAGAAAGTCAGTCAAGGCTAAGGGGTTAAAGAAAGTAGGTGGTCAAAGTTGGGTCGAGATTGATAAAACAATCCACTTTTTCTACAATGGAGATGAGAGACATCCCTTGACATCAAGAATCCATCAAAAGTTGAAGGAAATAGAGAAAAGATTGAAGGAAGAGGTGGATTATGCTCATGAAGTGAGGTTTTCATTACATGATGTGGAGGAGGAATCGAGGGAGGAGAGCTTGAGGGTTCATAGTGAAAAGTTGGCACTCGGGCTCGTGTTGGTTCATGATGACGGGGTTGAGAAAGAGGAGGGGAAATGCATTCGAATTTTTAAAAACTTGAGAGTGTGTGGGGATTGTCACGAGTTTATAAAAGGTTTGTCAAAGATAACAACAAAAGTGTTTTTGGTTAGAGATGCTAACAGGTTTCATAAGTTTGAAAATGGTGAATGTTCTTTTGGAGATTATTGGTGATAATGCCTCACAACATTGGTGTTCATGTTTACTCAACTGCAACGACCATTGTATAACTTGAACCAGAGACAGGCATATCCATATGGGAGTTTGGATCCGAAGACATGGCTTTTTGATATTGAGGCAGGACTACTATTGTAAACATTGGTAATTGGGTCATGCATTAAAGAGATGATGTCGGGGTGGTACTTTTGGCATGTAAAGGAAGGAAGAGTTCAAAACTTTAGCAGATGTGTACTTGAGAACACACAAAGGTAACCAACGGGCATTTGGTCCAATGGTACGGAGGTTTTACCCTCCCAGGCAAGGTCTCATGTTCGAGTCTTGTCTAGGGCGATAGGGGTTTCCTCCCGCGTGTGTAAAAGGAAGGGTGCCATTGCCTTCTAGGCTAGGGGCCATGTAGCCACAAATTGCTGTTCCAAAAAAAAGAACACACAAAGGTATGCTTAGATATCCTCCTTGTTACTTCGTTGGGGTTAAACTGTATAGATTGGATTGGAGTATGGGATGACTGGAAAATACTTGTACCATAAGACTAGAATATCTGCTGACCACTGTACTGATTTGGATGATTCATACATACTATGATTGGCTGTCCATGTAACTCAAAAATTCAAATGTTATATTTAATACTGTAACATTTATGATTTTAAATAAGTTATATTGTGACCTCACTGTTACATTATGGTTGGATGTACAATAAATACTGTTTTTTCACAAAGAACAAACAGCTAAATTATAATTGTTTTGGTGGTCGTGTGCAAACTTAAGGCTTTAGGCATCAATGTATTCCTCTTTCTAAATAGATAGGAAGCTAGGTTGTCGTATAGGCAATCGGGGTTTAGGCATTAATGTATTCCTGTTTCTTAAAGGTTGTTTTGTGAATGTGTTATAACCTGTGCTCAAAGCTTGCTAGACTATGCATATATACTCCGTAGTAGTTTTTTTAATATTGATTTATTTGTCAACGGGGGCCTAGTACTGGTTCTCAATATTGGCTGAGGTATGCAATGTAGTAGGCTGATAATTATCTTATACAATAGTATTGAAACCATCGCGTGTGATTATTCAAGAACTGGATCTGAAAAACATCAATAATTTGACCATCTCAGGAGTCAAAGTGTCAAGCTGGAGTAATGAACACCAACCTTGGTTTGGTCGAGTTGAGCTGGGTTGAATATTGGGAGAATGTATAAGACGGTATGAGAGGTATCTCAATCAAAAAGTGAAGTGTAAACTAAATTGAACTTGTTATCAATTTTCATGTAACATGGACACATGGTTTGAAGTTTAATCACTTCTGAATGAACAGAGGGAAAATATGTACTTTGACTCCCAATCGATTTTCCGGCTTAAACACCCCTGCGTTTTCTACATCGGTACTTTCCTATGCTACAAATGGTGTTCTCACTACCATCTTCCTACAAAAACGTTTTCCAGTTTTTTTTTTTTTTTTTTTTTTTTTGTTTGTAGTTCATAAAGTTTAAACAATAAAGTTTCTTCACCCACACTTACTTCACATCAACACATACAGCCTGACCCGGGCTATGGGCAGAGCGGGCGACGACTCAGAGTATCAAACATGGCGGGGCATCAAATTATGTGGTGTTATGGTATAGAACATAGATTTTTTAAGCTAATGAACTAGTTTGTTAAAGGTTAAAGAAAACAAACTTTTTATTGGTCTTAATGAAATTAGATATGCCTTGTAAACCATTTGATTGTTTGGACTTGATTTTTTTTTTCAAAGTAGTTCATAAACTTGACGACTCGTTCTAGAAAAATAAAAATGAAACGAAACATAGGACACTGATTTTTTTTTCCCCTAAAATTGACATTACTGATGTAAGATATCCAAAGTTAAAGAGTTAAGTACATTTTTGGTCCTTGTGGTTTGATGCGTTTTTCACTTTTGGTCTAAAATTCAAAAAATGTTTAGTTTTGGTCCGAAAGACATAGTTTCGTTCCACTTTTAGTCCAAAAGACATAGTTTCGTTACACTTTTGGTCCAAAAGACATAGTTTCGTTTTACTTTTAGTCCAAAAATTTAAGTCCAAGTTTACGGAATTGGACTAAAAGTGGAACGAAACTATGTTATTGAACCAAAACCAAACATTTTTTGAATTTTGAACCAAAAGTGAAAACGCACCAAACCAAAAGGACAAAAAATGTACTTAACTCAAAGTTAAATGTAGGATGAAAACTAAAAGTCATGCACTTTTATGATTTTGTCGATCAAAGGATTACTTTGTTTAGTAAACGCTTTTTTTTATCGTTTCGTCTAAAGCATCAAAAAATCAAGACCGTCCTTGCATATATATATATATATATAAAATATATAATTAAGACGACACAAATACACCGTCTTTGCTACACGCAAATAATCATACATTTAGCATTTAAAACAATTTATAAGTTTTAATAAGCTCTCATAAGACGAAGGTTCGAGTCTTACATACTGCCCAATTGGATGCCATTGTGAGCTCGAATCACTGACAGATAACTTGCAGTTTTCATAAAAATCTTAGAGGTTTTATGCCAAACACACCTAAAGTGACACAATTATTCCAGTGTCGCATAAAAAAGCAATAATAAATAAACCTTGTTCCCAAACACCACATATTTATTAATCGGAAGGCATATCTTTTCTTCCAAGAAACCACAATCCTTTTTAACGGAACTCTCCAGCAGCCTCCGATCCAGTAATTCACAGTCTCTCAAAGGTATCTTCTCGATTTAAATTTTCAATATGCTTTATTTTAATCTCAATTACACGTTAAGTATATATAATTGCTCGTTGTTCGGTTGAGACGTTAGTTTTATGGCTTTTTAATTCACTATTGATTATTAATTAGACTTAGTTTTATTTCACTTGGTGATTATAATTAGATGATGCTAACTGTGTATTATTCACTTATGTTTAGGTATTTAACTGTAAGTTGTATTGCGTTTAATAGATTGAAGACATTAACTTAGTAGTTATTACCTTGCGCGGTTGCTGTTAATATATATATATATATATATATATATATATATATATATATATATATTACACGTCATAAGAGACAATAAGAGGCAATAAGACAAGCCCCCCACCTCTTATTGGGTAAGAGGCAATATGTCTGACCGCGTTTTACTCAAAAAGAAAAAAACAAACAACCCGAGGTGTGACCGCGTCTGACTAAATGAGAGCTAAGAGGCTAGTAAGACATTTTTTAAAAACAAACACACAGAGATGTTATATTTACATATGTTTTGATCATTCGTTTCTGCTTAACTAGTTGTTTGTCGCTCTTAACCGTTATCATGAGATGGAATCTTGCAAAAGCCACGTTTTCCGTGATTATTAGAATCAGTATGCTTGAGCTATCACTATTTAGCCGAACGTAGGATTGTCTATCTAGGGTTTCAAGTGGCTAGGACTATATCACAAATCACAATGTTATGCATGAAATTATACCCTTGGTATTCCCAGTGAATCATCAGGGTCGTGTTAATAGGTAGTGGATGTGGTAATTTCAAATATGTATAAAATTGCCCTTTTATGATTGATATTTCTTTGTAACTTAAACAAGGATTAAGGTTTTTGACATGGAATACTGCTGATTGCATTACTTCGTTTTTGATTGAACTGCCTACTTTTGTAAAATCATTTCAAACTTTATAAATCTTCCACTTTTGGTTGATTTTAGTCTATGTATTGGAAATATTGTGACCTGCGTGGAACTTGTGACTTATGTTATTAGTTAAGTTGTGCACGTCAACTATTTGAAAGATGCTCTTATGATTTGAACATTTTATTGCATGGATTTTGCACGTCAATTACTTGAAACTCTTACACCTGAATATTTTCCATTGAAGGTTATCGTTGTCAATAATCGAACATGTAGGCTTTCCATATAATAATAAGTTGCAATGAAACTGAGATTTGGCAACACTTTGTTTTAAAGTGTGCAATTCTGCATTAGTTTATCACTTTAACAACATAGAATGTCTTAGTACTTTATTGGTCTATATGATTCTAATTAAGCACTCATTTAAACTTGTATTGAATCTTTGCTATGGAATTGTCTATACTGTTTCTCATGATGCGAGGTCTTCTAACTTCGTTTATATTCCATTAGCTGTTACTCATATTGTTCTTGCTGATTAGATGCTTAAGGAAAACTTCTAGAGTCATGTTATTTCTATGGTTTAAATGTGTTCAGCTTCTTTTTAGTGATCATTTATTCATTTCCTTTATTGCATCAGCTTCAAGATGTCAACATCATATCTTCCAGCGACAGCAGAGTCACTTGACTTGGCTTCAGAAGCCAAAAATCCATCAGAGGCTATCACCATTCTCTATCGGGTCTTAGAAAACCCTGCATCTTCTTCTGAAGCACTACGGATCAAAGAACAGTCAATTGCTAAACTGTCTGATCTTCTCAGGGAAGAAGGTAGAGGGGAGGATCTCCGTGGTCTTTTGACCACATTGAGACCCTTCTTTTCACTGATCCCCAAGGCCAAAACCGCAAAGATAGTAAGAAGTGTCATCGACGCTGTTGCAAAAATTCCAAACACCACCGATCTTCAAATATCATTGTGTAAAGAAATGGTGGAGTGGACCCGCTCTGAGAAACGAACATTCTTGAGGCAACGAGTTGAGGCCCGGCTTGCTGCTCTATTGATGGATAGCAAGGAATACTCAGAAGCTCTTACACTTCTTTCTGGATTGGTCAAAGAAGTCAGAAGATTAGATGACAAATTGCTCCTAGTTGATATTGACTTGTTAGAAAGCAAATTACACTTCTCGTTAAGAAACCTTCCAAAAGCAAAAGCCGCACTCACGGCTGCTAGAACTGCTGCGAATGCGATTTATGTTCCTCCTGCTCAACAGGGTACAATAGATTTACAGAGTGGGATTCTTCATGCCGAGGAGAAAGATTATAAAACTGCATACAGTTACTTCTTTGAAGCTTTTGAAGCGTTTAATGCTCTTGAGGATGCCAGAGCAGTATACTGTCTGAAATATATGCTGCTATGTAAAATCATGGTGAACCAAGCTGATGATGTGGCGGGAATAATCTCTTCCAAAGCTTTGAAGTTCTTAGGGCCTGAACTTGATGCAATGAAAGCCGTTGCTGATGCTTACTCAAAGAGGTCGTTAAAGTTGTTTGAAACCGCCTTACAGGATTTCAAGGCTCAGCTAGATGAAGACCCTATTGTTCACAGACATCTTGCTTCACTCTATGATACCTTGTTGGAGCAAAACTTGTGCAGGTTATGATCATAATCATTGTTATTAGAGTTGTTTACTTTCAAACCGTTACACTCAACCCACACATATATTATCCTCCTTGTGAAAATGCTAATTTTAAAAAGGACTTCACTTGTTGAGGACCAAGTTTGGACAAAAAACAAAAAGCCAAGTACGCCATTTTTTGCAGTAAAGTGGAATGAGTTTCAGTGACAATTTGTATCAGTTTCATCTTTGCCCTAAATAAGTTCACACGAAACATCCAAAGGCCCTTATTTTCAAACTTATGTGATGCGCTAATTAGTAATTTCTGTATTTTCTTATGTGGGAATTTCTGTCTAAATAGCGTTATCCTTTACATTTACAAAAATTGTACGAAACTTTTCATCTTTGCCAAGTATAGGAGCTCTTAATTTCATGAACACAGTTGTTCATTTGCAAAGAAAAGCTGATAGTTGCAACAGTAGTTTGCTAATTTAAACTTTTATCGTGTTTTTTTACTTTAAATTTTAATTATGCAACAGTACTTACCGATTTTTGGTGCAAAACCATATGCAGGTTGATTGAACCGTTCTCAAGGGTTGAGATTGCGCACATTGCTGCACTGATTGAGCTTCCAGTTGACCATGTGGAGAAGAAACTATCTCAGATGATATTAGACAAGAAGTTTGCTGGAACACTCGATCAGGGTGTCGGGTGTCTCATAATCTTTGACGATCCAAAGACAGATGCAATCTACCCTGCCACACTTGAGACGATTGAAAACATGGGCAAGGTTGTTGATAGCTTGTTCACGAGATCAGCTAAAATAATGGCATAAGGTGATCTGTTTCTCTGGTTCATGTACTCTTTGTTTTTTCTCAAGACCGAAAAAGTAAAATGAAACTTGAAATGTAGTTGAACTGAATTTGTTGTTAATTCATCTATCAGTCGGAATTTACCTTTTTATTTTCTACGGGTCGCTGGTGTGTTACAGTTTATATGCAAGTGTTCCACTACTTGCATATCTACAAATCCGTAGTAATGATTTAATTTTGCTATTTAAGTTACAAACTTCTGTACCTGGACATAGTTTCGGTTTTACATTTACAATCCAGATGGCATGGATGTTAGATTCCAGATTTTAAGTACTTATGAAAACAGATGAGAAAAATAGTGGCAATGTGGCGAAAACGGGCTCTGCAAAGAACTTGGTTAACTGAATGATTGCTTACCAAAACATTTGCGTTGTGGGGGCTTTATTCTCATTTGGTATAAACATGTCTTTTTCATATAGATGCTCATAAGTGCATTCTGATACTTGATGTGACATGTAACATAATCATGTTTGTTTCCGACCCGGCGACCCGTCTTAAGAAAGTTTTAAAATGCTGGTTAAAAAAGATTTTATATTACTACTTTCTCACACGCTCATACAGGTCTTTCAGACACCACGATGATTAAAAATCCTATGTTAGCAATGATTTGGTTGAACGAACGCACTGAACTTTCCATGTAGATGTTGATGGGAACCAAGATCTTATGACCACCAATCATGGGAAAATATTATAGTATTATCATACCTTAATGATAGTGTTTTTTAGTGTATGTAGCATTTAAGATATCATTTTCAAATCCTTTGGTTAAAGTTTATACTAAAGGCAAAGACTGGCCTGAGTTCTCTCTCATTTGTCTATACAGAACCTCGCCAAACCAAACCTAACCAAAGCGCGAGACTCGTTTCTGGTTTATCAGAGGTCACCCCCTTACAATGACATGCTTAAGCTAGCTAGTTCATTTTTATAAACTGCGAATACAGTGAATCTTTGATTGTATTCCAATTCCGCGTTCTTTATGGTTTGGTTTGGTTAAAGTTTAGAAGTTGAAACAGTTAGCAAGAACCTTTGATTTTCGATTCTGCATTTGAGTTCTGACAAATTTATCATTGTTATTTATAAGCGCATGTTGCAAATAAATACATGCGCCCCAGGGACACATGTTAAGGTGGGGACATCAGGCTTTGTGTCACAGCCTGATTGGCCAGCAGTTATTTGTGGGCCTGATAATGATTAATAACAATAACTGCTGGCCAATCAGGCTGTGACACACAGCCTGTGTCCCCACCTTAACATGTGCCCCTGAGGCACATGTTAGAAAAACCCTAAATACATATATCATCACAAATGTACCTTTTATCATATCTGAAAGGGAGTTGATTGACACACTATCTTTTTTTTATCCGCACACTCCAATGTACAAACTGACAAAACAACATTCAACAAATGTACAACTGTTTAAAGCGCAGAATAAAGTGTGCAAATAAAAATAAAAGGTGTGCAAATAAAAATGAAGAGTGTGCAAATCATTAGCCTATCTGAGAGGGTAACTCATATTTCATATTGTAAATTGCTATTTTGAAGTTAAAGTTATTTTGTTCACCAGAGCCGTCTCGTGGTTTTCGATGGCCCTAGGCAATTGCAACAAAGATGCCCCATTACATTTGTAAATTAAAGAGAATTTGCACATAAACTTATATTATATGGCTCATATATGTTTAATATTATACATATTTATATGCAAAACTAATAAAAATGTGGCCATGTTTAAGCGGAGGCCCTATGCGACCGCACCTCTTGCACACCCTTCCGAGACCCCTCTGTTGTTCACTGTCAGATGTCCAACATTAACTTTAGTCTTTTATAACTTTGGTGCATTATGGCGCATTCTTATTGCCTTACTAATGATGAATCTAATGATGATATGAACTGATTTAGTGATTTTACTTGCAAAGATAAATGTTTTTATAATGAAAAAGGTTTAGGAAGCAGCCAATGGGCTTCAGTTAGATTGGATTCAACTTTCAATTAGTAGCCAGTGGGCCTTCAGAAGCTGGTCAGTGGGCTTTATAAAAGCCTCATCACAATTCACATGCCTTTTGGCATATAAAAAACACTCTGAAGTCTGAAAGGGTGTCACAGTTTTCTGGTGAACGAGTCGCACCATGATTTTTGACTTTTTGACCGACTAATTTACGAGGTTTGAATCCATCATCACACAAACTCTAATCAGTAAAGCCCTTATATTTCAGTAGGTTGGCGTGACCATTTCAAGGTTGTTTGCAAATAGCAGAAATTGAACTTGAGACATCACACATTTTAAGATGATAGTCATAATTCTTTTTGCAGCTAGGTCATCCTTGAGTGGTTAGTAAGACCTCATGGTTAACACATTCATTAGCAGCCAATGAGAGCTACAAATTAACAAAAACTCGTAAGTCGAGAGGAATAAAACTAAGTATCATACTATACTTTGGAAGTTAGCATTGAACTCAAACCAAAACAAGTTTCAATTTATTTTGACAAAAGAGATCTATAATCACGGAATTTCTTTACGTTCATATCCTTTTTAGTTGCCTCGTGTGTGTAGTTCGTCGCTACCAACTCTGATGACGTATAATAGGTATACCAAGCCTCCGGGCTTGGACCACACTATCATTTGGGCTCCTGGGTCCAACTTAGCAGTCATGGGCCGAAAGAAAACCCAATCCTGCATTGGTCACAGCCCGGACAAGGCAAAACAGACGTAAACCTAACTATAGGATACTTTCGTCCACGGAAGGCACACGCCTCCGTATACATGGTGATTACGGGACCTTGCCCGACAAGGGACCCACTCTGGCCACTACGAAATACTAGAAAACCCTAATACTAGACCCCTATAAATAGGGACCTAATACACAATGAACAGTACGATTTTCTCACTCTATACTCTCATACTTTCTCTCTCTACATGTTTACTTACTTTCACGCCGGAGTCTAACCGTGGGGTCCGCCCCCACAGTAAGGCTAACGGTTTTCGTTTGATTGTGCAGGAAATCGTCACTTCTCTTGCTCCAATACAAAATCCAACGCTCAAATCATCCGGTAGCCCAATCCAATACATGATTTGAGCCCAGGTCTATACCCGACACTTATTTTGTATTAACAAGTGGCGCCATCCGTAGGACCCGAACGCAACCACGTTTTCTAAAAAACTCACCATGAGCACTCATGAACAACAATCCTCAACAATTCCCACATCCGTTGTGCGGAACACTGGGGAAAAAGTGGTCCACAAAATCTCGAGGAACCTGCGTCCAATGAAGCTCTAAGAGAATTGTGCAACAAGAACTACCACCAACTTTTACCGCTTAAAGCTGAAAAAATGCAAAAAGAAAAGGAGCAGCAAGATAAGCTCAAAGCGGTAAAGGCGCGCATACTTTACGACAATGAATCTGGGAGAAATCCAAAAAACCATGAAGAGTCACATTACTCCGAATCAAAATAGCCAACTGCCCGGACAGAGCCCAGAAGAAGGCATGGGCGCAAGCACTCCCGAAGCCCGTCACCAGTCGCCAGCGTCTTCAGAAGACTCAAGCAAAACTGATCTCCTTCACCTAGGCTCCGACCGCGGAAGAAGGGAGGTGTGTACAATAGACTGGGAAGAAAAGAACCAGGCGCGTATACACGCTCTGATAGTCACCACCAGAGTTCCCAAGCAAGGGGAACCGAGGTACCGGCAAGAAAGCATCATCATGAGGGCACATCGTCCAGAAGAACCAGCGGATATTCGGAGAGCGAAGACAGCGAAGGGGGTCACTGGAAGTCCAAATCAAAAAGGCATAGGTCAGATACCTACGAAGACGATCTCTCCCAGCCTTGGACGTGTGAAGAAAGAAACCCTTTCACGACCCGGATCCAACACTTTGACTTCCCAAGGACAAGGATGCCTAGCCATGTCAAGACTTACGACGGAAGTGGGGATCCGGAAGACCATATAAAGCTATTTCAGTCCGCTGCAAAAACAGAGAGATGGGCAATGCCAACATGGTGCCACATGTTCAACTCGACGCTAACTGGGAATGCTAGAGTCTGGTTCGACAAACTCCCAAAAGAATCCATTGACAGCTATGAAGATCTAAGGGCAGCATTTAGGGAAAACTATCGCCAGCAAACAAAACACATTAAGGATCCAGTGGAGATACATCACATCAAGCAAAGGGATGAAGAGTCCATGGAGGATTTCATGGAGAGATACAAAGAAGAAGTCCTGGACGTGGAAGGAGCGCCGTAATGCATGAAGATCTCCGGATTCATGCATGGGATAACCCACCCTGAGTTGATTAAGCGTTTATACGAAAGAATCCCAAGGTCAATGGACGAAATGTATAGGGTAACTACGTCTTTTCTACAAGGGGAGGTTGCTGCATTCAGTCATGGCCGGAAGAAAGCACCCACGTCATGGAAGCAACCAGAAGGGGGAAACAAACCTAGATTCAAAAAGGGTTTCAAAAACAAGCACAGGTCGGACCGGAAACCAGACAGGTTCTCACTTCTTACCAAAACCCCGAAAGAAATTTTTGCTTTAGAAAAAGGAAAATTTAAGGCTCTACCACCAATGGTAACACCCACGGAAAAAAGGGATCCTAACAAATACTGCGACTTCCATGCGGATACAGGCCACAGCACGGACGAATGCATGCAGTTGAGAAAGCAGATAGATGAAATGATCAAGGCAGGTAAATTGTCACAATTCATCAAAGAACTAAAACAGAACGACAAGCCAAAGGCACCCAAGAAGGGGGATACGACTGGAAAGGTAAGACCACTAGCCATCCTGATGATCTAACCATGGGAAAAAGTAGCCAAGCAAAAAGTTACCTAGAGTTTCTCCCCGGAGACAACAATATATTTCCCACCTCTGGGAGACGAGGACGGAACGGAGGGACCAATGATCATTGAGGCTGAGATAGGAGGGCACTTCGTCCACCGAATGTACATGGACGGAGGAGCATCCGCATAGATCTTATACGAACACTGTTTCATCAGGCTCTGGCCTGAAATAAAAAGCCAGATGATTCCGCCTACCACATACCTAACTGGATTCAGTGGGGAAACCATTTGGCCACTGGGCCAGATATCCTTGCTAGTGAAAATTGGTGACGAAGGGCATTCCACTTCTGCATGGATGAACTTCATGGTTGTTGGGTCACCATCCCAACACAATAAAATAATAGGCAGGCCAGGTATAAGGAAAATCTATGCCATACCATCCACGGTACATGGAATGCTAAAGTTCCCAGTTGAAGGAGGAACTGTTAACATTACGAAGCAGTCAGAATCATCCATGTAAGGTGCAATGATCTCCGGACCTAGCCAAGGCCCCCCCAGAAGCCTGGCAAAATAAATTAGAAGAAAAGATAAGAGTGGTCCAATTCATCCTCGAATATCCCTGAGCAAACAATAGCCATAAGGTCTACCCTAACAAAAAAAGGACGCAAGGAACTATGTACTCTACTTGGACAAAACTTAGACGCCCCCACCCCCGTCCCCCCACCTTGCCTGGAGCCGGCGGAATATGACGGGGCCTCCACGAAGCATTGCGGAACATCGCTTGAATATCCGGAAGGATGGCCCCCTGTCATGCCAAAGAAAAGAGGCAAGCACCAGAAAGCAAACAACGCATCAAGAAGAAGTGAACAACAGGTGGATGCTGGGACTCATGAAAGAAATGCATTCCCATAGTTGGTTTTATCTAACCCGGTAATGGTCAAGAAGCATGATGGAACCTGGCGAATGTGTGTAGATTTCAAAGATCTAAACAATGCATGTCCCAAGGATTGCTACCCATTGCCAGAGATAGATTGGAAAATAGAGTCTCTCTGTGGATATCCTTTCAAATGCTTCCTGGACGCATATAAAGGATACCACCAAATTAAAATGGCAAAAGAAGACGAAGAGAAAACGGCATTTACCACAAATCAAGGGATATTTTGTTATTCAAAGATGCCGTTTGGCTTAAAAAATGCCAGAGCGACCTATCAGCGTTTGGTAGACAAGGCATTCCAAAGACAGATCGGGCGCAACCTGGAGGTATATGTCGACGACTTGGTCATAAAAAGCCGTACGGAAGAAGAAATTATCCGCGACATAACAGAAACATTCAAAACTCTCCGGCAAATAAACATGAAGCTGAATCCAAAAAATGCTCCTTCGGAATGCAAGAGGGGATGTTCTTGGGCTATAAAGTGAATACTGACGGACTCAAAGTATGTCCGGAAAAAGCCGACGCGGTCCTTAGCTTGCCATCTCCGAGATGCCTCAAGGACGTACAAAAGCTGAATGGGAAACTAGCAAGTTTAAACAGGTTCTTGTCAAAGTCAGCCGAAAAATCACTGCCTTTCTTCAAAACCTTGAAAAAGTGCACAAAAAAGAGTGACTTCCAATGGACTCAGGAGGCCGAAGCAGCCTTCAAACAAATGAAGAAGATCATCGCAGAACTCCCAATGCTAACACACCTAAGGAAAAGGATGAGCTAATCATATACTTGGCCGCAGCCAAAGAAGCAATCAGTGCAGTCTTAATGACGGACAGGGAAGGCAAACAAGTACCAGTATACTTTGTAAGCCGTGCTCTACGAGGGCCAAGATCACTATACTCCCATAGGAAAAGCCGTTGTTTAGCCTTACTCAGCGCAAGCAAACGGCTGAAAAGATATTTCCAAGCACACACAATTGTCGTAATAACGGACCAACCAATAAAGCAACTGCTGTCGAGTTCAGAAATCTCCGAGAGGATGCTAAAATGGAAGTTTGAACTAGAAGGATATGATATCCAATATAGGCCAAGGACTGCAATCAAAGGGCAAATAATAGCAGATTTTATTGTGAACGACCAGAGGAACCGTGAGCCAAGACTTTTATTCACGGACGGATCGTCCTTGAGAACGGTCCCGGACAGTGACTAATATTAACAAATGCGAATGGAGACATAGTTCACATCGCCCATGAGTGGCGATGATGGGGGAGAGGGGGTGGAAGGCGGTCTACTAACAATGAAGCCGAATATGAAGCATTAATAGCCGGTCTCCGGATCGCAGAACAAATGGGCGTAAAGAACCTGCAAGCACATGTAGACTCAAGACTTGTAGCCAATCAAGTTAAAGTTGGCCCCTTTTTTTCCCCTAGTCGCCAAAGAGTCAGGCATGGACCCAATATTTGAACAAAGTAAAAGACGCACGCAAGGAAGCTTCAGGGAAATTTTCACATCAAGCAATACCAGCGAGCGAAAACAGAGAAAGCAGACGTCCTTAAGCAAGATTGCATCCGAAAAGCTTTACACATCTCAGCAAACAGGTACTTGTGGAAGAACTAAGGAAGAAGTACCAAAAACAAAAGGAATCCTCGCCGTAGTAGAAGAAGAAGGCAACACATGGATGACACCCATATGCGAGTACCTTACAAAGGAAATCCTTTCGGCAGATAAAAAGAAAGCCAGGGCGGTACGTCGCAAGGCAGCCATGTACACCATGATCAATGGAACTTTGTACAAGAAATCTTTCTTAGGACCATGGCTCCGGTGTGTCAATACTGCTCCAAGCAACTACTCCTTAGATAAATACATGAAGGGTCGAGCAGCATGCATTCCGTTCCTAGATCCGTGGTTTGCCAAAGCAACCGAACATGATAATACTGCCAACAATGCATATGGACCGCACGGAAGTTAATAAGGGAATGCAATGATTGTCAAGTCCATCGCCCCGTCCCAAGAAATCCGCAACAAAATTTAACTCCTATCACATCTCCGTGGCCATTTTACAAATGGGGGATCGACATAGCCGGACCCTTCCCGGAAGGACCAGGCAAAGTCAAATTCTTGATTGTAGCTATTGACTATTTCACCAAATGGATCGAAGCCAAGCCCGTCGCAACTATCACAGGCAATCAAGTTAAAAAGTTCGTATGGGACAACATTGTCTGCAGATTTGGTCTACCAGGGGAAATTGTATCAGACAATGGAAACATTTCGCGACAACCCATTCAAAGACTGGTGCGAAAAACTATATATCCGTCAATGCATTGCCTTCCGTGAAGCACCCACAAACAAACGGCTTGGTTGAAAGAGCAAACAGAAGTTTGGGGGAGGGAATAAAAGCTAGATTAGATGAAAGAAGCAAAGACTGGATAGGAGAACTCTCACATGTCCTATGGTCCCACCGCACAATGATCAAATCAAGTAATGGGGAAACACCATTTTCACTAACATACGGTACGGAAGCGTGTCAATCCCTAGCGGAAATAGGCATGCCCAACGCTCCGGGGCTATGGAAGAGACCCACAAAGAACTTATGAAGCCTTGGAAATAAACCTGACCTCATAGTAGGAAAAAGGGAATAAAGCAGCAATTCAAGAAGCAAAAGCAAAACTAAAATGGAAAAGTATTACAACTCCAGGGTCCGCGGCACAAGTTTCAAGCCAGGCGACATGGTTTACCGCAAGCAACGACGCAAGTCACGCCAGGGATGGAGGCAAACTTGACCCATATGTGAAGACCGATACGAAGTTGCAGAATCGCTTGGAAAAGGAGCATACAAACTTAAAGATTATAAAGGAAATGAACTCCCGCGGACATGGAACATTTGTAATCTTAAAAAGTATTATATACACAAAATATAAGGACCCGCCCGGCACATATGATGCTCCGGAGGGCAATATCCCAATTTATCTTTATCTTGTAATGTATTAAATTTTAAATGAAAAGTGGGGATTAGCTACCCTCACGAGTTTTAAATCTTACATTGTTTTTTCTTTTTACTTTGCAAAGTTATATTAATTGTTAAGACGCGCACGCAAGGAGCCACGCTCTGCAAATATATTATCCCGTATAATAAAGGTTGAGCAACCTCAAAATGAGCTCAGGTGCGTAAGAGGTATTGCAAACCCTGCACCGGGAGAATAACCCACAAATATTCACAAGACTATCTATTAAGAACGTACACCAGTAATAATTAAAAGATAGCAAAATATATGAACATGTTAAACTAGCATTCATATTACAAAAGAAGCCGCAGAAATAGCCACAGACGACTGCGGTATACAAAACATCATAAAAGTTCTACACAAAACTGTCATAATAGACCACATGCGGTCACGGCACAACCTAAAAGTGGCAGGCTTCAAACTTAGGGATGGCAACTACGCTCCCTAGAGCCTCGTCCGTATCCACCTCATCAAAGTCCTCGACAAAGAGAGGAGCCGCAGAAGTACTAGTTTCACCCACACAAGTCTGAGAAGACAGGGGGTTAGAAACTATCTCCATCATCAGCTGGCGAAGAGCCGCATCATGCTTCTTCGCTCTTTCAGCACGAGAATGAACATTTAGCAAAGCAAAGGACAAATAAGTCTCCCCAACGATGGCCTTATTATCAGAATCATAGATGGGGACAAAAAGATGCTTAAGACACGGTTGCAGGTGAGCAGCTTCCGGGAGGTTATCTAAGGGTCCGTCCAGGATAAAGCAATCTAGGACCTCATCCATCCCGGCATCTTTTTTGGACTTCAACAAATTTACCAGAGGGAAGTCCACGTTCTCAAGAGCCCTCACTGCATCAAAATAGTTGGTCCTAGCAGCCTCCGGGTTATAAGCCTCGACCGCAGAAAGCGGGGTTTCGGCAACCCCATGCTCATACCCAGCCTCCAAGCCCTCCCGCATACCAAAATCCACGGTACGGCCTAAGGCGTGACCCAGAATGCCTTGATACTTAAGAGATTTAAAACATTTTAGCACATCAAGCTGAATCCCGTGTGTCAGAAATCATCTCCTTCCTGCCAAGGTGGTCAGGTAGGCGAGATAAAATTCCCCCTCCAAACGGCCGGATACATCCATCACATGTGCCTCAAGCTCGGCTACACGGTTATAAAGCACCTGGGCTTGCTCTTCCTGCTAAGCTTCCGCCTTCTCTTTAAAATCCTGAAAGGCGGTGTGAAGGGTAGAAACCTGCGAAAATAAGAAGTTACAAAAAGGTAAAAAAAAACACAACAACAACATGCGGAATAAAAGACATACCTCAGAGGTAAGCCTACCCCTCTCAGAAGTCAATGAGGTAATCAAGCTCCCGGCTTCAGCACAGGCGGCCTTGGAATCAGCAAGCGCAGACTTGAGATAAGTAGCACGGGAATCAAGTAAGGAGATGTCAGTATCCTTCTGTGCAATAGTACTTTTCAGCGCTGACACCTCCCCGGTTAAAGCAGACACCTGACCACGAAGACGGACAACCTCTGCGGTCTTCGCCCTCTCCGCCTTCTTCGCATTCTCTGCCCTCTCCGCCTTCTCCGTCTCATCCACCAATAAAGATTTAAGTATGAGAATCTCCAAGTCTTTCTCCTCAAGCAACCTACCACAAGCATCATACTTGCCTTTGAGCTTCTCCTTAAGCTCAAGCTTATTCTAGGCGCGGGACCTTACCTCCGACTCAAGACAAATCTGCCACGCCGCCCCCACGTTGAACTCTATATACAATTGTTCATAATCCATACTTTGGAGGGTAGAGAAAAAGCTAGGGGGCAACGCGGTCAACCAACATGCAGCAGGAAAAACCGTCATCCAACAGCGAGTCGTTAGTAATGTTCCATCGAGGAACATACCAGCCTCGGCAGAATTCAGGGTGGGCAACTCATAAAAGGAGTCAGCCGACCCTTCTGATGTCTCGAGCTGGGAAGACCCGGCTACATCTAACGTAGGCGTAACACCCACATTCTCCCAGGCGGAAGTTACAGTAGCATCAACAGTATACACCGGGACATCCGCGATTCGGGCATTGTCAAATAAAAAAAATGTTAAGGAAAGCACATAGAAGTGCAGTCAAACAAAAGGTAAACATTTAAATACCTCTGAATGACATGGGCCTGTATATCAGTCTGAAAAAAAGGCCTCAACACAAGGGGACTTGTTGGCATAAGTTGCCTCAGCCCAGCAAGATTCTTCCCACCAGTACCGGTAGCAAGGCTGGGGTGATCCTTCCTCAGCTGCTTAGCAGGAAGGGTATCACTCTGCTCCCCTAACCTCTTCCTCTTGGACTTCCCTGACTATGTTACGACAACTTCATCCGGCCCCGTCAAATCTAAATAGGTGTCCTCCGGAACAACACTCTCTGGCTCCACCTTAGCCGGAGCAGACACCTCAGGAGCAGCAGCAGAACTACTGCCACCTGCAGTAGGAGTAACCAAGGACATGAAACAATGGCTCGTATTCTCCAGTAGCACTCTCCATGTAGCTTACCTGATCATCCTTTTTTGAACTTCCACGCTTGGACTTCAGGGGGTCGCAGTCTTGATAAAGTCAAGCAAACCCATTTTTACAAAACAACACCAAGTTTAGACTTATAATCATATAAAAAAATTCACTGAAGAAGTGTTTCACACCAACCCGTTCTGTAAGGCCTCTCAATGCACGGGATAAGTATTATCATCAATGGATATTATGGGCTCAAAACCCACAAGACACAAAAAGCATCCGGATAACGGCGAAAGGTGCCTTCTTGTTTCTCCAGGAGCTAACAGTTTGTCTTTTGGCGAGCGGTAGATGGGAGCCGGATCTTTCTCCAACGCGCCCCCCGTATACAAGGAGTCGGGATAGGAAACACTTTTATACATTCAACCAGAAAAAAAATGATCGGATAATTTTTAATGGCGCGGGGGTTTCGGGAAGCAAGAAGAGGAATGATGTGTAATCACCCCAGAAATCAGGGACATACGCAGCGGAATGGTAGGTTGGGGGGATACTTCAGGGCACAAAAACACAAGTATACGGAAAACGACCTTAAAATGGACGTTTTAAATAAAGTCATATTCTATTTAATAAAAGATCAGAGTTGCACAGGTTTCATTTATAATGTATTAGAAAACATTGTCAAAACGTTTGTCAAATAGTACTCAAGTTATTAAGCCTTCAAAAATATATATATCCGCGCGACTCGAATGCTCCCAATGCTCCACTAGCAAAATAGTAACCTGAAAATACATGCTAAAACGTCAACAATAATGTTGGTGAATTCATAGGTTTAAGTAAAAAGCAGTATTGAAATAATTTAAGAAATATTTCAGAAGAAAAGTAGCGTTACAACATTTAAAAGTGTTATTTCCGAAATCCATCCGAAATCCAAGTAGTGATTCAGTAAATCAAGAAGTATTTAAAAGTGGACCACAAGATCGAAGTAATGGTGGACTAAGTACGTATTCCGAAGTCCAAAACAAGTAAGGTAGACAAGGGAAACACATTCACCAAGTCTAAGTATATATTATTGCACTAAGCTCATGACACCGAAGCCTTAACTAGATTTTTGCCCCAATCAGAATATAGGATGCTTGCCAACACCCTAACATCTCTCAATGTTAAATGCACCCGATCAAACTAGTGACCCAAGGAAGGGTGGGGGTTGTTAGTCCCGATAGATCTATCCATAACACCAGCGCTCACTATAATAGCAATTAACGGTTCATGATAATAGGGACTTCACGGCAATAAGGTAACTTAGGCATTAATAATCAGGCAGTAATCTGGATAGCATACACTTTGAAAAACACTTGTGTCCGTAGTAAAACAATCATGTCTAAAATTCACGGTTTCAAATATAGGTATTCACGATCTCAAATCATGTAGTAAACAAATCAAGCTTTAGTAAAAATAATCATGTAACGCTTACGTATAGAAATCAATAAGTTTATGTAGTAACACGAGCATGTATTACCCTCGCGGGTTTATAAAACATTGAAAAGATTAAAATGCGAGGCTATGAACTCACAAAGTATTGAAAGGTAATTGTACTGTAGTAAAATATACAAGTTTGTAAAAGAGCATGTATTCCCCTCGCGGGTTTATAAAACATTGAAAAGATTGAAATGCGAGACTATGAACTCACAAGGTATCGAAAGGTAATTGTACTGTAGTAAAATTATACAAGTTTGTAAACGAGCATGTATTCCCCTCGCGGGTTTATAAAACATTGAAAAGATTTTAAATGCGAGACTATGAACTCACCTTGAGTGAATGGAAATCAACAAGTATTCAAAATAGAAAATGCGTCACGAAGGAATCCAAAGGCAACCTAATCCAATATAGGTCGTATAAGTACCGAGTACTTGAATATAATCTTATAGTTGTTACATCGTACTATCGTTCGGGCTATCATAATCTAAGAGGTCATGTCAGTGTCGTATCGAGGAAGGGGGGGGGGGCGCTAGGACACTTTGATCGTAAATCAACATAACTCGCGATTACGCCATTACGATGAGGCCTCATTATGAAATACTCCCTAGTAATATAGTACTTTGGTAACCACTCAATAATATTCTATTTTAGCTCATCACCAACATAATGGGTTTTGGTAATAATTGGGTTTAAGAAGTTAATACGTTTATAATTATGTTTTAGTATACTGGCGTAAACTAAAAAAACGTTCGCGTTTTAAAACCCGATTCATCGTCGTTTCGTATGCCCATCTTTTAGTATCTTGACGTAGTTATCATAAAGTGACATTTTCGAATTTCGGACCTACTGTGTGAACAGATAATAATTACTGTCACATCAGAACCTTATGTATATTTTTATCGTTTAATTGTCGTTAAAACCCGTAAACGTCGTATTTTAGTCGTGTTAGCTCCGTTTTTTCGATTCTTTCGAGGACATTCTAGTATTTGAAAGTTCTTATATATTTATGAGTTTTCAAAAATTAACTTTCTTGTCAGATTGTAACTTTTTATAAAGTAGTAGTTGTCGTTAACTCGCGAAATTCATAACTCGTTCGTTATTTAATTGATAAAATTACGATTCATATCATTTTGGTTTCTAAAAATAGGTATTATTTGTTAAATATATTAAACACTTGTGTTTATAATTTTTATAAAAAATGTTTTTATAAAAATTTACTTACGACTTCGTTTATTAACGTATAACTCGTTTTTAACGTAACTTTTTCGTTATTAATCCGTTTAACAAGTTTCTTACTTTTTCGGAATCGTCGTGAAATGTATTATCTTGTAAAAATATAAAATGGATATGTAAAAATTCGAATCTTGGACAGAATGTTTGCTTGAGTTTGTTGAATCCATTTTTGATCTTTTCTTTATACTTTATTACTTTTGTATTTTACCACATGTCTCATATATCATATATATTATATATCATCCTTATATTAGCACTTACTTATCCATAATAGTCCTTATGTGTCCAAGTTACCAATGTTAATAATTCCATTAACATACTTTAAAACCATAACTTACTTAAGTAACCTTAATTTACTAGTTTTGTCAATAATCATTTTTACACCAAAATAGCTTGATACAATATTTTCTCATCCTTTTTAACATGATGTAAGTAATAACACCACATGTATATGAGTGTGTAACATGATTATTTCAAGTATAAAACTTCATTTTCATGAATAAAACCTAAATGGTGATATAAGCTAAATACAATAATCATGTGCATAAAAATGAAAATTATAAAAACATAAAGAGTTCAAGTGGACCTTATGAGGTATGATGATGATGATGTACAAGTACTAAACCCTTGTTTAGCCACAAAAACCAAGCTTGCACTTAAGAAACCCTAGCTTCCTTTTTCTTAATTATAACTTGCAAATGGTGATTCAATGGTTGGAAACACCTTAGAATTTCACTTAGAATATATGTTTATTGGTGTGTATGGATTGTATAAAAATTGATATGGGTTTGTGTAGGGGGGGGGTTGATGCCGTAGCATGTATAGAGCCAAAAGGGAGTTTTGTTTTGGTTTTCTAGTTAAGTGTAAAGCATATGTGTTACTTCTCTTTATGTATACATGTATATAAGGTGTAAATCTAGTCAAAGGACAAGGTATGGTGCAAGGCATGGTCTAGGAGTCAAAGCATGGTCCATGTGATGGTCTTGGTCTTAGGTATGGTCTCATGAGTCAAAGTATGCTAGGTATGGTTAGGACATGATGAAGTATGGTGTAGTATTTGACCAATATGGGGAGTCTAAACTATTTTTATGTTATCTTTGTATATGTTGAAGATTTTCGGCAAAAGTAAGATATACATGTATATTTATGTAAATTTTATGTATTGGGTATAAAGTGGGTATTTGTTGAAGGTAGAAAGTTTTTTGTGGTTCCGGGACGTGCCTATACGCAATTTTATCGCGAAGAGTATATCATTTTACGTAACCAAAAAAATAAAATATAAATATGTTAATTATTACTTTTGAAAAAATAACATAAGATGGCTTGACATTAAACTTTTAATATGTTTGGGTGTCCGTTTACGTTGGTTGTTGATTTTTAGTTCACGCGATTTTAACTTAACACTTAAAATTAAACCGAACGCGTACGAGAAAGAAAAAAATATATAGTGAAATTGACAAAATGGAATTTTGGATTGTCATAAAATGACCCTGTTTTACGATTGTTCATCTCCTCCGGGGTAAAGGAGCCTTGTCCTCATGGCTCCAGTTGCAACACCTGAGAAGGTACGGGTTAGAGAAAAGAGCGGAAATTTCTTCCGGATTGGCGTTGATGAAAGAGGTGTAGGTTTTAAGGTGACTTACTCTCAGCATTGGCATGATTCTTCCTGAATTATAACATAGGTGATCAAGTTATGTTAAATTGATGGACTAAGATGCAAGCTCATTTTGTTCAAACTGGAAGGCTTCTTATCGATGAAATTACGAACAACATGTGCGATCATAAGAAGAGTGTTCCAACTCGGAGTCGAATGGTAAAAGTAATAGTAGAATTTACAAAATATGTCGAAATTTTTGATATATCAAAAGGGAATCAGTAAAGGTCGCGTAATGGTTGAGTAAATGTATGAGATCAAGATAGTAATTTATCCCTAAGTATAGGTATCTTATATAATACCAGTATTGACGCTCAAGGGAGTAAATGAGAAATCAGGAAGTACACGAAAATCAAAATGATCAATATTTATATAACGGACCGATATAAGGTAAATAGTAGGACGTCATAAGATAGACGTAAGAGAGCGAAATTATAACCAAGTGTTATATAATCATTATTCATGTAATTAGCAATAGGGATGCAAAAGAGAGCATATAAGTTACCTGGGAGCAAGCGCGCGCGGATATCGGATAAAACAAGGAAAGACTCTATATTTTGAAAAACATGGTCATAGTCTAGGTTTTGAAAACGACCTAGTTCTCTATGACTTCAGCTCTGATACCAATCTGTAACACCCCCAAATTCTGGTAGCAGCGGAATGATAACAATGGGGTGCTACTTCATAGTCCATACGCACAAGTCACAGAAAACGACCTCAAAAGAGACGTTTAAATAGATTTCACATTCTATATATTAAAATCAGAGTTTACAAAGGATCCCATTTATAATGCAATAGAAACATTTTGTTTAAAACGTTTGTCGAATGGTATACAAGTTATTAAGCCTTCAAAAACATATCCGCGCGACTCAAATGCTCCCAATGCTCAGCTAGCAAAATAATAACCTGAGAAAATACATGCTAAAACGTCAACAATAATGTTGGTGAATTCATAGGTTTAAGTAAAAAGCAGTATTGAAATAATTTAAGAAATATTTCAGAAGAAAAGTAGCGTTACAGCATTTAAAAGTATCAGTTCCGAAATCCAAGTAGTGATTTAATAAATCAGGAAATGTTAATGAAATCAAACAGTTTAGTGGACCGCAAGATTTAAGTAAAGGCGGACTAAGTACGTATTCCGAAGTCCAAACAGCAGACTATGTACGTATTCCATAGTCCAAAACAGGTATTGTAGACGAGAGAAACAGATTCACCAAGTCTAAATATAAAACAGGTATTATTGCACTAAGCTCATGAAACCGAAACCTTAACTGTCAGTGCCCCAAAACAAATATAGGGTGTCTGCCAAAACATGCCTATAAGTTCTTTCTAAATGTTAAATGCACCATGGCCAACTTGTGACCAGAAATTCTAGGTGGGGATTATCAGTCCCGATAGATCTATCCACAACACTAGCGCTTACCCCTACGAGGTAATTTAACGGTTCATGATAGTAGGGACTTAAAGAGTGGCAAAACGGTAACTTAGGCAATAATATTCAGGCAACAATCTTGATAGCATACAATTTAAAAACACTTGTGTCCAAAGTAAAACAATCATGTCCAAAAATCACAGTTTCAAATATAGGTATTCAACGATCTCAAATCATGTAGTAAACAAATCAAGCTTTAGTAAAAATAGTCATGTAACGCTTAGGCATAGAATCAATAAGTTTATTTAGTAAAACGGGCACGTATTCTCATCCCGAAAACAGTTTATGAAAACCATTAAAAAAGAAAAGGTGGGGCTATGAACTCACCTTGAGTGAATGAATGATCGAGGTATAACAGAATATGCGTCACGATAAAGGCGGAAAGCAACCTAATTAGATGTAGGCCGTATAAGTACTACGCACTATGAATAACTAATACCACATATAATTCTATGTAGCTACATCACCATCTAATTGTATTTGCGAAATAATGATTAAATCGTATTTGATAAATAAATGCCATGTATTTAAGCTCGTATAATCGAATATATAATTCAATTGTCTTTGTAAAATAACATTTATAAAGTTTAAGACGTGTATAAATATTATATAAATGATTCTAAAATGTTTCGCAAAAGTTTATAAAAAAAACGAACCAACACTATTCATCTCAGGAAACAGTGCACAAGTTATAGAATAGTGCGTAACTTTCTCGTTTTAAGCCCGTTTCTTACGTTTCTTATGTCCACGCTTTTGTATTAAGACGACGTATCAAAATATGACATTTTTATATTTCATGTCCTCTGGTGAACAGTACTTTTACTGTTCATGGCAGTTATAAAGTTATTTTTATAGTTTAGTTATCGTAAAACCCGTAAATGGCGTATCTTATTCGTTATAGCTCCGTTTTTAGCGATTCTTTCGAGTACGTTCTCGTAATTAAAAGTTCTATTTATTTATGATGTTTTCCAAAAATAAATGTCCCTGATGAACAGTAACTTTTTATAAAATTATTTTTATAAAAGTATTAATTATCGTAAACTCGTAATTAGCGTATATCCTTCGTTATAAATCGGTTTTTCGAGTTTCTTACCTTTTTGGAATCGTCATGAGACGTACTATTTTATAAAAATATAAAATGGCTGTGTAAAAATTCGACCCCAAACAGCCCCTTTTTATCTTTTATATAATTAATTATATAAACTTATTTTTATAACTTTCTAACTTAGTTATTGTATTACAAGTCCTCTACCATGATCCATATATTATCTTGGGTATATTTATAGTCCTTTAGTCCATCATATTGTGTCCATTGTCCAAAAAAAATTGTCAAACTTATTTATTTAACCTCATAACCATTATAATTAAATAATTCTTCATAACTTAACAAATATTTTACATAAATATTCCATTGCTTGTAAATCCTTGATTACAACATATTGCTGCTGAATCTGGTTTAGTGATGGTAGTATCATGTTTGGCTGGCTAATTTATTTGCTGGTAGTTAACCTTGTTTTGGCTTGTCTCAACTTTAGTCTTCTGCTTTTATTCAGTGTCATGATGGCATTATTGCTGGTTGGTTGGTATCTGCCACTAGTCACTTAGATTATGCTTTGTAGGTATCCAATCATGCTGGAATGCTAAACAATGTATTGCTGAAATGGAATAGTTTGTGCTGCTCATTTATTTCAATTCTGCTTGCTTGACCTGTTTCTGCTGGTTTTAACGAGTGACGTTTCTGATTGGTTGTACTTTTATACTTGCTGGGTACTTAATAAATGGATGTTGCATAGTTTTATTCTTACAATCTTTATTTACAATGGTGATTCGGAGGTTTACCACTTGACTGAAACTGGTGGCTGGTAATAGTTATTTTCACTTAATTATTTCAACTTCCAAGGTTAAAAATTTATACCAATACAAATTAAAAGGTTTATCTTTTCATACTATTGGGCATAAATTAACTAATTAATCGCAAAAGCATAAATTTCTTTTTTACTCACATATCACCAAAATAATTTTCCTCTGTTTCTTTTGTATCTTCAAACATAAATTCTATCATCACCAATGGCGGCCCTCAATGTACCAAAAGATGATCACAACTAACTCGATTATTTGGGTCAGGGAATGAGGCTGCGGGACTTCACAGTATCCTCAGTTATTTGGAACATCTACGTTAAGGTACGCTTTGGTACTCAGTGTCCATCTCGGTCGTGTTGGAATCATTGGTTTAAAAACTATTATTGGGCAACAGCTGTTGTTCGCCCAAAATGATGCTGTGGCTCTCTGCACCTATGTAGCCATAAATTGGACACTGTCGTTGAGGTGAGTCGTGAATGAGTATCTCATTCATGAATCAGTATACAATTTGACGATGCCAATGGCATTTTTGACATGCCCAATAATGATATTCTTGAGGGTATGAGGGTTATTGGGTATCCGACGGATGGGACTCTTACTTTTCTTAAGATCCATTTATCTCCTCAATGGAGATTTCTGGTGCACACCATTATGCACTGTCTGAGTCCTAAGTCTGGAAAGTTGGAATCAAATTCGCGTTCCTTTGCCCACACGCCTTATTTTGGTTTGTCGACTGGTTAGGGTCTTAATTTCTCTCGATTTATTTCTAGAAGGGATGAAGATTGGAATATTAAGGCTACAAGCATAAATTTTTAATGCTACCCAAGGTTTTTACAAATGATTGATGGGCAACTTATGTAGGACAGCTGACCGAACCCCTAGACACAAACATTTGACTTTACTTAGGAAATATTTGCCTATATGAAATTTAAATGGGAGGGTCAGCCTATACCTTTGAAAAATCCCATAGCTTTGCCTTAGCTCGCTGATGGCAATGATGCTTTGCTGGTGGTGATGATGCTGCTTATAGTGGATAAACCTTTGGCAACCCCCCCATGCTTGCCATTTGCTGTCGTGGCAATGTGCGTGCTGGTGGTGGATGTCTGCTGCTAATGATGGATAATGCTGCTGTACAATGGAGCTGCCGGTTTGTGACAGCTGAGGAACACCTAGTACCTCATTCCTCTGGTTTCCCCTGTTAGGGATCCAAAAACCGGAGAGGCCAGCCTTGTCATTGAGAGACCATCCTCTCCTTTCACCTACCATTCTGAGAAGAATGGGTTATCCCTAACACCTGTCTCCATGTAATGATGGAGCCTAATGGCCTTATGTTCCTGTACTTTTCCCGTAGGGATCCTAATCCTGTGCTGAGTCTCCACCTACACGACCAGCTCAGGGAATTTATTTTTGAGGAGCCATTAGTGTTTTGCCTGAAAACTAGTCCAGCTGGGTATGTGGACTGGATGTTATTGAAACCAATTATTTTTGGCCACAAACACAAACCCATGGTCTATGTTGACCTGATTTTATGGAACCATTATCTTTTGGTCCCCCAAACCTAGGACCTGATAAACTATCTTGAGTCTGAGGTCCTTGATATCTCATTTCCATGCTGGATGAGATCAAAAGATGACACCTACTCATGGTGGATTCTATGTGGAGTCACTGTTCGGCCCGATGTGCTCCTCACCCCAACTGCCGGATTGATGCTGGTAGGCAGATGGACCCATGATCTATAACTAGTGTATTGCCAAAAAGCTTGGACAGGTGTCATGGGTGTATTGATCTTAGGAATCGATGATGGGAAAGTCGAAGAAAATTATGGGGGGTGCTATTTTGACTCTTGTCTTTAGAGTACACGAATTTTGGAGAAATGGTTTCTTTCAAGTCAGTTTAGTGGTGACACGGTTGGTGGTTGATGCCTCCAGCAGCGGAAGGGGCTATGGTATTCAGGATGATATTGACTCCGTCATGGATGATCCAGATTATGGCATATCTACAGCTCTAGGTCATGATCAACTTGATGTTCCTCTTCTGAAGACTGTGGGGAACGAGGGAAAAGGAGGAGTTTCTAAGGCGTAAGCGGTCTGTTATCGGATCGCTTGCCAGGACAGAGTTTTCCACTCCAGTCTTTGAGCAGTTTCACGCTAACCTTTCTGCTGGTGTTCTTCCTCACACAGTAGTCACTGAACCTGCTGGTCCTTCTGTTGCTGCTGATAAGGGAAAGTTCTTATGCCTGATTTGGATATACCTGCTGAGTTTCTTGCTTGAGGATGCAAAGCAGGACTAATGCTCTCGAAGATAGAACAAGGATACTGTCGAGCGGTTGGTTAAAAATCGGTTAACGGGCTGAGGATTTGGCTCAGAGACTTGCCAATGTTTCTGAAGATAGGCGCAAAGGATTGACGATTCATGATGCGTATGACTGAAACAGACTGGCTTGAACTTATCGACTGCAAGTTGGTTCTAATCCTGCTTTCGGCAAGAGAGTTTGTTGGGAGCTGATGTAACGGGAGAACTTAATCGAGCGAGGACTGCTGTTACGAAATGAAGAAAGCGAGCTCTTGGCGATTTTAACCGCTATCGAGCACTCAAGGGTCAGCGATGAAGAAAATTGAGTGGTCTCAATGATGTATTGGCGCAACTTGGTTATGGAATCATTGGTGTGTGCAGTATCATAATCGGTTAACAAACACGAGTTAGAGTCAGGCTATGATAATAAAACAACAGTTGAGTTGAGAGTAAGAGTTATTTGAAGACGCCTTGAAAAGGATCGTTGTTGAAGTGCTTAATAGTTCTAAACCCTTTTCTTCGACCCAAGCGGCCCATTACTGAGCCTCCTTCTAAAGAGACTAAGGGTTGAAAGCGGGTTTCTTCACAACAGCTAAAGTGTTCCTGCTGTACAAAACTCTACCTGCTGATGATCCTGATTCTGCTGGTGGTGGGAGTTCTAATCCTGCTGGTTCAGCTACTCCTATGGTTGGCTCTGCTGCTTCCAATTCCTGTGGTGGATGAATATTGGTGACTACCAGTTATGACTTACATGTCACCACTACCAGCAGCTAATGGATTATGGTTCTTGGTACAAGCCGTACGATTGTTGGATGAGAAACAAGCAAAAATAACAATTTAATCATAGTCAACCGTTTTGCAGATTCTGTTGTGGTCCTTCACCTTTTCCATTCTCCTCCATCGGCAGGTGGACCTTCACCGTCCACTTGTATTACTTGATCATATACCTATGTGTCCTGTTTGAATCCACATCAGGGGATCTTAGATGTATTTCCTTGAAAGTGTATGAGAACGCAGATTGGTATGTCACGAGTTGTAGTGGACCCTGACTCGGATGTCGAAGTGCTTTGTAGAGGAATTATATTTAGGGGTAAGTCGATTTCTGCGTGATGGTATTGTGTTTGTGGACAAGCTACCTGATGTGAGATTGTTGATCAGGGTTAAGGTTGTTTTGTGATAACCGTTTTGAGTCTGCCTATTTCCTCTCATCGGTCTGTAGTAAACATTCATTGGGGTCGAGAAGTGATGGACTCTATGGGAGATTAAACACAGTTGAGGACTTTTTTAGTTCTGAGAGTGAGAGAGTGATTGGTGACCATGGAGAATTATTTTCCCCTGTCATATGGTGAATTTAAGATTGGGGTGATGTGAGTTGTCAGCTTCGTAACACTTATATTCATGTTTATTTTAAGTGAGTACCAGGCGGCCGAAAGTACTTTACTACTTGAAAAGAGTTGCCTACCTCAGTTTATCGTGAGGATCTCCTTCCTTTAGCTTGTCGACGGATTGAATAGGTACTTTCTGTTTAAAACCCAGAAGTAGATGTTAGTTTAGAACTTGGAGGGACGTAAGGTTCGTGAAATATGGTTGTGTCCGTCAATTCATCTGATGATTGTGGATGACTTTTGGCGTACACATGATGAACTGGATTGTGAGTTAGCTGGATGTTGTATCCTAAGAGTTCCTGTTCATGTTCTGGATTTTACGAGATGGGAAGACTAGTGTATATATTTGTGGACAAGTTTTTTCCTATATCCCGGGAACACTGCTTGAACGTATGTTACGCCACAGGCTCACAGTTCCACCCTCATATTGTCGGGATGTTGTTGTTGCTGGGAATATTATTCTCGACGGTCCAGGTACCGTTTAAGCAAGCATAATGAGTTGTATTTGCGTTGCTCCTATGTTAAAGTTGTTTCTGAGTAATGTTTTGTGGTACTTCTAATAGTTTCGTTTTAGTTTGTTTAAAAAAAAACATATGAACTTTAGATTGTTTTATTTATTAGTTTCTTTTGACAAAATAGAATTTAACATCCTTAGATTTAGATACAATCTTGTACATGTTTGTGTTGTAAAGATATGGTGTTGTATAACTTTGGTGTTAGTGGTTGACATGCCACAGACTAAATGAGTATTTCAGGATCCACATGGCTAACAGCAAGAAGAGTCAGGCTCCACCATTGCAAACAGCTTTGGTGTGTAACTCAATTCCGTTTGCTGGTTGCCAGGTTTACCATAAAAATGGATGGTATTCATTTTCTTGTTCCTGTTGGGATGAAAATGGATGTCCAAGAGGGTACGGCGTTGGTAAAGACTTTTCAAATCCGGTGATGGTTGCCAGGTTACCAAAAACTAGATGGTATTAATTTTCCTGTGCCTGTTGGGTATGAAAAATGGTAGTCAAAGAGGGTACGGTCTTGGTAAAGACTTCTCAAAATCCGGTTGATAGTTGACAATTTACCTAATAAAATTGTCTGTTATGGTTATGATCTCATCATATTACTCTGTGTATGAAGAGTTGGGTAGTCTGAGCAAAACGGATACAGTTTAAAGAAATGTTAAATAGTTGTATGGCTGTTGACGGTTTGGCCAACAATGTTAGGGTATTCCAATTCACCCTTGACTTCACGTTCTAAGTAATTGGACTGGTTTTGTTACAACCAGGGTTGTTGTTTTACCATAACAGTATCAATCTAGCCAAAGATGAGTAGCTACTTGGTAAAGAGATTTATCAAAAAAAAATATATACTTATGTTGATGAAAAGACTGGAAGCTGTCTGTTCTTTGATGTTGCTACCTCATATTGATTCTGTTGTTCATCTCGAGTTCATTTTGTTTGTTTCATTTGATCGCTTATGTTTTGGATGTTGCTTCTACCAGTTTCTGTGCTTGCATGTTGCTGCTGGTTACATTGTATCTGATGGTATTGTGATGATGCTAGGGTTCGTTTGTTTCTTGCTGTCTTCATCTATATATGCTGCTTACTTTGTTTCTGCTGCTACTCAATCCTCTTGTCTCGAGTGAGGAATTGAATGGTGTTCATGACACATTCATGTGTCAAACCTTAAGAAAAGTGTTTGGCTGATACAACACTGAAATAGAAAGTGCCTTTTTCTGGATGGATTCAAGTTTATGCGATGTTGATTTTGTGGAAGAGCCTGTGGAAATTTTGGAAAGAGAGTTTAAGAAGTTGAAGCGTAGTAGGATTGCCATCGTCAAGGTTCGGTGGAATTCGAAACGTGGCCCTGAATTCACGTGGGAACGTGAAGATCAGATGAAATTAAAGTACCCGCATTTGTTCAGTAATGTTAGTAGTTGAATTTTGGGGACGAAATTCTTTTAAGGGGGGTAGAATGTAACATTTGCCCTTTTTGTGTTCTGAATATTCTTTATTAGTCCTTTGACTATTTGACTTTTGTCATTTTATTCAGATTTTGTACCGTTTGTTGACGGGTCGGTGTTTTTATGGATAGTGTATGATTTGAGGTTTATTCGTGATTATTAATACCTTTTTGAACAGGTATTATTGTGTTATTTGTATTTCCTGGTGGTTATCCTCGGACCTTGTGTATTTTGAGAAAAGCCGAATATCGAGTCTGACACTGTCCGTTTTATGACCAAATGAGTTTTGACCTGTGTAAAGTGAAAATATGTGTGTAAATACTCTAGGTTAATGGAAAATTATTTTTAAAGTGAATAAAAATGCTAATTAACTTTGGGAAAAATTTTACGGCTGAGTTTTACGAGTATTTAAGTGATTTTGACATGAAAAAAAGAACCCGACCAACCCCCCCCCCCCCCCCCCCCCCCAAAAACCCATAGGATGCCTTTGGACGGTTACAAGTAAGGGTGGGGAGACAGATGACTTAATTTTTAGCTAACTTGTCTAAGCTTTTTGTTATTAAGATACATTTTCTTTTCCATATCCTTATCATTTCATTTTCAAAAAAAAAACACACTAAGAGAGTTGTGTGAGTTGTTCGTCCGACTCACCAAACTACAAACACCAAAAAATCCAACTTTGATCAAGAAGATGATATTCCGGGTTGATTACGAGTGTTTGGGTGTTCATTTAAACAACGTTTAGGTTGTCCGGTTCGTGTCGAAATATACATTTTTGAAGATTTTCTTGTAAGTTTTCAAATTTAAATTTCGTTTGTCCTTTTGAGTTTTTTTATGCATAGATGTTAGTTGTACAAGTTGATCGTTGTGAAAATCGATTTTTGGAAGCGAAATGAATAAAAGGGTGGTGTTTTGGTTCGTTACGGTAAAGAAAAAGAGGTTTTTGTAAGTTTTGTGTTGTGGTCGTGATGGATTGTATAATATACTGTTGCTAGTATGCTTATTTTTTATTGTTGCTTTGTATAGCTTATTCAGGATTATTTTTAAGCTATTTCTTGGACTTATTTAGGCCTTATATGCCACGTGTGTTTCAAAATTATCTAGGAAAGTGGAGTTTGATTTTTTTAATCTTCATGAGTATTGTGTTGGACTATTTTGTGGCTTATGGGGGGGGGGGGGGATAGTAACAAATTGCGATGTCGTAGCTTATTAGCTTATTTTCAAGCTTAATATACGTATTTTTGAGCTATTGGACTCACGGCCCAATAAGTCTATTTAAGCCGCGGCTTAATGGGAGGGCTTATTGTGGTCCGGATTATTTTCTACATATAAGTATATACTTATATATGTAAATGGACCTTGGTTTTGGACTTGGATTATATTTTGGACTTATAAATGTCCTAATGGACCCTTGTTGGGCCTTAAAGCCCAATAAGCGATATTTAGTAGTTATGAGAATTTTGACGGACTTTTGAAAGTGAAAATGTATTTACGAAGTGATATTGAATGATATTTTGGGGAAAAAGTGTTGGTAAGCGTTAAAGATTGAGATTTTGGAATTTTGTCGAAAAGTGTCGAATTTGTGAAAAATTGTTGAAAATAAGGTTTGAAACCTTGGAAAACGTTGTATAAACGTACGGGTCATGTCGAAATTTCGTAAAAAGTTTATACTTAGAAATTTTCTTAAAAACATGATTTTTGATTTTAAATAATAAAATAATATTTAATTATTTTATTTATTTAATAAATTCACTAAAAGGCAAAAATTATAATTTTTCTCGAAACTTCTCTAATGTGTTTATTATGAGTAAAGTTTACTTTTCAATCCATATAAATGATTTATTTTGAAGTTTCTAAGGGTTACCGAATGGACTTGTCGAAATATATTTATAACAGGCATAATTGCCCGCGCGTTGTTGCGGGGCGTTAAATATTTTTTTTAAGTTTTAATTTATTTTTCTTAGCGTAAAGCGGTTTTTGATAGCGTAATAGCTGGACCTTCCGCGCGTTGTGGCGGGGCTTATTTTTGTGGGCGATTTGTTACATAGGCTGGCGAGTTTGTCAGCCAGACCTAATCTTTCACGAATCGCGTTGCTTATTGGGCGTTAATTTTTTTTTTTTTTTGTGCTGGGTTTATTTTTTCGTATCTCTTGTTTATATGGTTTTTTTCCTTATATGGGTTTTATGTGTTGGGCCTCATATTTAACGTTCGTTTATTTTGGTTTATTACAGTTTTTTTTAATATAATTTTATGAGATTTGGGTAAATATGTGTTATATATTTGGGCTTATGGTTTTTAGTGGCGTAAAATGACACCGTTTAATGCCATTTTTAGTATATATATGAATCGGTAGATATGTGTTATATATTTGATAAATACAGTTTATTATATAAAAAAAGTTGCATAAATAGTTAAAAGTTGAGGGTACGTTTGTAAATTTTCTTTTTTATTTTATTTATATTAAACTTTAACATTTTTTATAAAATCGTGCGTATGTCAGAAGCATTGCAATATTGGGCTCGTTTTGTTCGCAATTCAAAGATTTTTCCGCTGGTATTTTTTATCTGAATGAGTCGATAGATATATGGTATATATTTGATAAATAAAGTTTATTTATAAAAATGTAATGTTAAAAGTACAGGGATGTTTTTCTCTTTTTGAATTTATTTTGGCCGAAGAAGGCTTATAAATAATTTTTAATTTTTTTTGTGGGGCCGGTTGTTGGGCTGGTGGCTGGAATATTTAAAACGACGTCAAACGACGTCGTTTTTTCCACATATAGTATATAGATATAATTATTAATTATAAATACTTATTTATATTACTTATCTATTTTCTCTAAATAGTATAAGTATGTATTATCGGGGAATGAGATTGATATGATTATGGAGTTAAGTCCTCAACCATCACACCACTAAATTATTTTGGGTAATTGTACAACGTGTCTAAACTCTATGCATCAAACGTGAAAATTGGTTTGGAATTGGATGATTAAATTGGGACATTAACTGGACTAGGTCGTGTGCGGGCGTCGTTTCATTTTCTTGTGTGATTGAGATTTGGTTGATAAAGACTTGCTTGAGGTGAGTTCTCGTAGCCTCACTTTTTACTGTTTTTTTTCGTTGGGGGAAAATGATACTCAAATGTGTTTTGAAATGTTTTGAATTGATCTGTGCGAAATGTGGTTTTGTTTTTGGGACAAGATATGTGCTTATGACTGCTATGTGAATATCATGTGTTGTATGATTGTTTGAAGCGGATGGGTACGCCTACCCAGTATTTGTGTGATTATTGAAGCAGATGGGTACGCCTACCCAGATTTGTGTGTGGTCCTGCCCTAATTTTAGTGCTCTAGCTGGTAGGCCCTTTAGGTGCGTAAGTGACATATGGTTATTGATTAGCGGTGATGCTAAGATTGTTTGCATATATTTACTGTCATATAGCATTATTGTCCACTGTTGTAATATTGGCATAGCTTTTAGGTTTAAGGTCAAACCTACGAGCTCACCAACATTATTGTTGACGTTTTCGAGTATCATTTTCAGGTGAAGTGAAAGAAGAGTAGTTTGGTGATTGATAGCAGACTTAGAAGTATTCCGTGTGGAATTTCGTTTGAAGTCTTGCTTACTTGTTTGATTTTAGTTTCGGATGTTTTGGAATAAGTTTGGATTATGGTCCCCTGTGTGGGCATTTGAATAATTGTAAGAGATTGTGGATTTTAGTTGCGATTTGGGACATCACTTGAGTTTGTTCAAGGTTGATGGTCTTTATAGCACTTGGAGTTTATGCAATGTAGTTTTCTCTATTTTGTATCTTGTGTTATGATTGATCATTATGTTGCATTCCCGAGTTTTCGCCATTGTCGGGGTGTGACAGAAGTATTTTGTGTCTTTGTGGTTAAGTTGAATCACGAATCATTGTGGGTGGTTTTCGAGGGCGAAATACCGTTGCTGAGTAGCTCTTCTTAGTAAGCGCCGAGCTTAGTGCATATTGTGACAACTCGTATTTTTCAGGTAATTACTTGTCTATAAACTTGAAACTATTTACTTTGAATGTTTACATATTTACTTTTACGTGTAATCGTTAAGTTAAATCACGTAACTTGGAAACCAACTTTAAACGTAAACCGGCATTAACAAAAATGGGTTTGCGTAAAATATGTTTTATATGACTTTTACGAACATAATTTATAAGTCAACACATTTTATTTTGCTAGTTTTACGTAAACGCTTGAATTTCTTAGTTTGGTCCGTGCATGCATGCATTAAGCATCACCACCTTACTTATACATACATATGCATGCATAAATAATCAAAATACCAAAGTTTTTATGGTTTTGTATTTTGCTTCCTATCTTGCCGCCCAAAACAACATCCCAAAGAGGCAATACCAACATTTTTAAACCAAGGCATTACCATTTATGTGCTTAACAAGTCTCATGCCTTCTTGTGACCAAATTTTGCTCTCACAAGCTCTATCTAACCCTCTCTTTTGCTCCTTGTAACTGGCCAACAAGAGGAGAACACACACAAACCACCATTTTTAGCTAGATTCTTACTATACACATGTAAAGCCACTTTAGACCTTGCCTTAAGTAATTTTGATATAAGGAAGAAGTAACTAGCTATTTTCTCACACACTTACACTTAGCAAACACATTTTCTCTCCTTCCTTGCACCCTCTTGGCCACGGCAAACAACAATAACACAAAAAGAAATTGGTTTTGATCCTTTACAAGTATTTTCCAAAGAAGATAAGGGTTTAGGTGTTTAGATATTCAAGTACTTGGGTTGTTTGTGTGTAATCCTTGTTAATCTCATCTCATCGTCTTGTTAAGGTGCTCATTTTTATCTCAAGATTTCATTTCATATATATATATGTTATCATCACTACATACGTGTAAAAATATCACCACCGTGTTTGTGTAAAGTGTTTTTCTAAAAGAAACTAGCAAAGATCTTAAATATGTTTTTGAGTAAATATTATGAAAGGGATGTTAAAATTTGGTTCTACACTTAATACACATGTTCTCGTCTTTTCATAAATTACTAGATGATAATATGGCTTTGTTGTTTAAATGGGTGTTCATAAATTAAAACAAGTAAAAATGTATTATATGTTTATGTTCTTATATATTTTATGTTCTTGATAAATTGGTTGAAGAGATTATGTTAGTATGGAGTTGTTATTATGTTGGCAAAATAATGAAAATTGGTAGAAGAGACTAGGTTAGTATGGAGTTATGATTTGTGGGTTAAATAAAGTGGTAAACTAGGAAATGTAAACTTTCTGTTAAGAATAGTTGATGTGCTGTCGTGTAGGGTCAATTATTTGATTATCAAGTTTTAAATTTATATTTAGCCGACAAACCTAAAACAACACTTTAACGAGCAGTGTACCCAGTCAAGATGGAGTTTCGCGGTAAGTAGGGTGTCGAACACTAAGAGTGAAACACTAATCCTATATTTTATCAGTATTTTAATTAGTTCTAATTAGTCTATGTTAAATCTAATTACTGGTTAAACCTATGCTATATACGTTGTCTAATGATATGGGGCGTTTTCAGCCTGAGAGACTGTCACATGTTTGGTGGTGACAAATATCAATTCAATACACAATAAACACAAAAGAAGAAAATCAAAAGATAGGAAAGCGGTACAAGCCAAATGATAGAAAACTGTATTAGCCATATTAAATCCAGTTCAATGTTGGTTTGTTTATTTTAGTGCAATGATTTACTTATCTCGAAGCGGCATAGCATTCTTACGACTTAGGCGGGACATCATCCTAATACCTAGACACGATTAATCCTGTCACAGTTAACGCATCCGCATAAAGCATCCTTTAGTTTAATTATAATCTATCTTAGGGAATCAAGCAGTGGTGATCCTGTCAAAACCGTAGCCCATCGGGCCTTTACCCACTTATTGCTTAACGGTGTTTTATATACTAGTAGTCCACTATTCGAGTCTTTACTAATTAATTAAGAACATACTTGTTGAAACATATACGGGTCACCTACTGGTCCAACTAAGCTCATAATTAAAAGGTAAAGATAGTACGTTATTTGTGATCCTATTGGTCCAGTAATATAAAACACGATATGGAGAGCTATCCTAGTATCTAGATTACGTTTAAGGTATCACTAGACCCAGTTGAATGATAGGTCGCATATTCAAACACATAAACAAGTATAAGGTGATAAACATAATTAAACAATCAACGATTAATTAAGAAATCGATTTTAAAACAAACCAAACATTAAACTTTCATTAAGATGGCTAATACCTGAGGGTATTAGTCCACAACCATTGTAATTATACAAGCGTAATCAAATAATTAGAATCGAACGATTAAAAGAGTAAAAATTACACGATGTCTTCTATGGATTCGTGATCGATGCTTGACCTTGGTGGCTATTCTTCTCTTCTAAAATTCGTCTTTTAGTGACTATGGTTTAAAGAATATGATACTGCACACTAAAAACTCGTTTTTGAGTCTTCTATTTATAGTGTCTGAAAAAGACTTGATACGCAGTATTTGGCTAGGCCAATACAGCGTATAGGGCTGGAACCTTAGAGTGCGCGCTACGTTCTTAATCAATCAGTGATATCATTTCCAATTTACATTTATTACTCTATCTTTGAATAGTTATCTTCATGGATACGGCATATAAAAGCAGAGTGATACGCCATATTGGGAATTGGTCAAACGTATTTTCTTGTGAAGTTGAGGCGCTGATACGTCGTATCTCTTTTGCTGGATACGGCGTATTGGTCAGAAAATCAACAATCTTCCAATGTCTTCGTTTTAGCTCCAAATTATGCCCCTTTTAGCTTATCTTCACAAAACACTCCTCAAAACCGCATTTATAAACTTTAAAGCAATTAAGTACCAAATCTTGCAATAATTATATAAAAGTGGGCAAAACAGATGGGATAAATGATATTATAAAGTGATGTTATTTGATGTCATCAAATAAACCCCCACTTGAATCCTACTTGTCCTCAAGTAGACTCTAGAAAAGTTTTGAAAATGTATCCCAACCGAAGTTGAGGATTTTTCCGTTTAAGCATCATTTTGTTCTAATAACCTGACCAAGCTCCTCACGAAATATGGAAATGAAAACACTCAGATCACTCAACTAATCTAGGGTGCAACATTTAATTGGTACGCTCATTTGCTCGGTCGTGATTAGTTTCATATCATATGCTTGGTAAGGATACACATCTCCACCGCTAGAGCTAAGAAGGAACAAGTCAAAAGATAAATTGCGTTAAGAAGGCTTAAGGTTGATCATTCAACAGTCTTTCACCATAAGTACCACACCAACATGGCAGCTGAACCACACATACATGGCCGTAACGACAGAATAGACATGTAATATTCGATCACATCCTCGTTCGTGTTTAGCCAGCGGTTAGGATGAAGAACGATATAGGGTAGGGAGCTTCTAAGTTTCACCGAAAGTCATCGTCAAACAAGGCAGCTGAGACACGCATACATGGCCGTAACGATGGAATAGACATGCATGGCCGTAACGATGGAATAGACATGCATGGCCCATAGACTTCCTCGTTCGAGTAGATCTTAAGGTTAGTTGCTAGGAAAAGGGAAGTGAATGGGTGTTAAATAAAATTCCCAAAACAAATAGATTAAAGCCAACAAATAAGGTACGGTTACTAGTAACTTTCCCCGACCGTTCCATGATAAAGGCTCAAACATATAGACAAACGCCTCGATCATAGAAATGACAAAGACAACCTAAGTTGGCGTTCCCATAATGGTCAACTTCCCTTGCATCCCACTCTTTACATACTTTTACAGACTAAGTGGTGATATCGGCCACTTTTTACAAGACTTTACATCGTTGATTTTTTGTAACGTATCAACGAATAATCGATTCTTCTAAATAATTCATTCGGTATAAACTTCTTTTGAACCGACTATTTTTCTTCCTTCTCCTTTTTGCTGCTTTTTTCTATTTTTCCTTTTTTTTATCATAAGTCCTCGTGTAATATTCACCGTCTTCACTTCAATTAATTTCATCAGATATTTTTTTTTCTTGTAACGCTTCTTCTTCGGACATGGATTATAATCGCGAAAGAAGCAAAAACTCACGAGTACATATTATTTACCCATTGATTGGCAATTTCCCGACCATTACAGAGTATAGAAAATTTCACTTTGATCGCAGATATACAAAACTTGTACACGAAAGCAACTAGCAACTTTGATAAGAATTTGCTTAATCTACACGGTAGGCTAAGGTGTAAAGGTGTAACGAAACATAATTTTTGGTGTGAAAAAGACAAGAATGGCTCAACAGGTTGTTCTAAGGGATCTTACTCTAAAAATGAGAGCAAACAAAGGGTTACACGGGGGGGTAAACTTAAAAAAAACACCCAGTGTAGTTAGTAAATTTTACGAATGTAGCTATTTGTTTAATCCTAGAAATTTATCAGTTGAGGCAGTCCTCCATCTAAATTCTAGTACTTCTTCATTGTAGTCTCGAGTGATATACAGGCCAAAAAACACACACAAAAAAAAAACCTTCTAAAGTCCACTACATCACCGGCACACTAATAATTTTGAGGAATTTTTGGCAAGCAATTGGAAAGGAAAGGCTTAATTCTCACATTATATGTATCAAAGGGTTATTGTGTGCTAGGTTAATGGTAACTAGTAATTTTTACAAAAGTCATGCTAATTTTTTTTATTTGGACTATTTTTAAGCACTTTTAAGCACGTAGCTTGTTATTTTGTAAAAAGGAGGACAAGTATGTTCTGATTCTCCACCCCCCACTTAAATTATACAATGTCCTTGTTGTATAGATAAAACAATTAAATAATAAGGGAAATAGAATTAGAACGGAAAACTCCCTGATGTTTTGCTCGTGATCATTTTCCAAGATGAGTTCTTGAGCAAAAAGTGTGTTAACTAGGGCTTTAGAATGTCCGGATAAGTTCAACACATGTCTTTTTCAGATTATACCATATCATAGTTTCAGCAAGGTCCTGCATAAAAGATTAGAAGACGAGCGCAATTTCTATCTCACTACAATGGTACAAGAAAACAATTAAACACACAACTGTACAGGGATCAATACGCCGTATCCCAAACCCTAGGATACGTCGTATGGTTCCTGTAAAAACAATTAAATACTAGAAATTAAATACTGAGTTTTAAAAACTGATAACGTCCAGACACGTCTATACGCCGTATCAAGAGGGTTTTGATACGCCGTATAGAGTGTTTGGGAAGACAGACTCGTGCAACAATTAATTAAAACGTGACAAACAATTAAAATGTTACAAACAATTAAAATGACCGGGTTGTCTCCCGGGAAGCACTTTTGTTTCAACTGGTCTTTAAGTTCGACCTTTTTCCTTTCTTACTTCATTCATCTGGTGTTGTCATGACCCATCCTTCATCTATGAGACGTAAAAGTTCTCGATAAGCATCAAGGCTATCCTTTGAATGGTTGAGGTATTCAGACTCTTTTATGGTAATGTACTCCTCATCATCATTGAATGAGTACTTCATCATCTCGAATCTCTTGATTTTGTAGTTTGATGGTTCAGGAGTTGGATTATCCTTATGTTCTTCATGTCCTTGATTTTCTTGAGTATCACGGACGTTGCTTGCTTTGTAATTCCTGCCAAATATACGGTTGACGTCAAGATAAGGATCACGAGTCTTTTCAGTTTTCATATTCGCATATGGTCCCCATCCGAAATTTTCCATACGATTAAATAGGGCGATCTCGTGAGCATTCACCTTCCACCAACATTCTTGCAGTTTTACCAGTACATCATAATCCAGCTCGTGGAAGTTTTCAAAACTGTTTTTCTACTATATGCAGAATTTCATTACTCCAGGAGCTACATCTCCCCATGATCCTTCAATTTTAGCCTTAAGTGCGAAGGTTTATTCCTTCAGTTTTCTATCAACTAGTTCATCATACCACTTGTGATCTTGGAAATAAGTCATGCTTCTGACTCGAACCATTCTTGGTAGTTTCCCACCATTACAGAACCCATCAATATCTGAATCACACGTGGGCCATTTAGTTTTTCCATACTTAAAACAATATGGTTTGCATATATGATCACATACTTGATATGGAACCCCATTTTCTAACCACGGTTCCTCAGGACCCCTCGCTATATCATTATTCAACTCTCATTCATATTCATCATAAGTTTTGAAGTTTTAGACATTATAAGTGAACATATCAGTGTCGATTTTTAGAAGATAGTTGAATTCATTGAATGCCTCGTACAAGGGTGTCTCAAAGTCAAATAGGTTTCCTTCGATCTTGAAGATTTCAGGAACATTGTCCATATCATTTGGGTTATCATCCTCCTCGGTTTCTTCTTCTTCATCATGATCAGAAAGATAGTGGAATTTCATAACGAACTTTTTGACCATGTTATCCCAAGTAGTGATTAAGCCTATACACTCTTTTGTAAACCATTCACTTGTGGCTCCTGCGAGTGAAACAAGGAAAACACTAAGTCTGAATCGGTCTTGAGTCAGCCCATTAATTTTGATTGGCCCAACAACTTCGAGAAATTTATCGATGTGTTTGAACGCGTTTTCCCTAATATTCTCATTAAAAGCATTATCACGTATTTTCACCAAGAATGTTCCTTGTATTTCAACGATACATTTCTCGACCATTCTTCCTTCGTTATCATTAGAGACGGTTTGATACGCTGTTCTAATTAGTCTAGTTTAATGAAAGTTCAATACGCTGTTCTGGGTAGAAGGTTTGATACGTCGTATCCAATTGGTGGATACGACGTATCAGGTGATCAATCAGAACAGAATACTATTAAAAACAATTAAATGCTGGAATTTAAAGAAATAACAAATACAAACAATACAAATAAATACAAACAGAATTTAAATGATTAGATTACACTAAATTAAATTAACTAATGGTTAGAAATACTAATAAGAATAAGGTTTAAATTAATTCACTCCCCGGAAACGGCGCCAAAAACCTGATGTGCTGTCGTGTAGGGTCAATTATTTGATTATCAAGTTTTAAATTTAGATTTAGCCGACAAACCTAAAATAACACTTTAACGAGCAGTGTACCCGGTCAAGATGGAGTTTCGCGGTAAGTAGGGTGACAAACACTAGGAGTGAAACACTAATCCTATATTCTATCAGTATTTTAATTAGTTCTAATTAGTCTATTTTAATTCTAATTACTGGTTAAACCTATGCTATGTACGTTGTCTAATGACATGGGGGTTTTCAACCTGAGAGACAGGCACAAGTTTGGTGGTGACAAATATCAATTCAATACACAATAAACACAAAAGAAGAAAATCAGAAGATAAAAAAGCGGTACAAGCCAAATGATAGAAAACTATATTAGCCATATTAAATCCAGTTTAATGTTGGTTTGTTTGTTTTAGTGCAATGATTTACTTATCTCGAAGCGGCATATCATTCTTAAGACTTAGGCGGGACATCATCCTAAGACCTAGACACGATTAATCATGTCACAATTAACGCATCCGCATAAAGCATCATTTAGTTTAATTATAATCTATCTTAGTGAATCAAGCAGTGGTGATCCTGTTAAAACCCTAGCCCATCGGGACTTTACCCACTTATTATTTGACGGTGTTTTATATACTGGTAGTCCACTATTCGAGTCTTTACCAATTAATTAACAACATACTTGTTGAAAAATATAAGGGCCACCTACCGGTCCAACTAAGCTCATAATTAAAAGGTAAAGATAGAACGTTATTTGTGATCCTATTGGTTTAGTAATATAAAACACGATATGGAGAGTTATCCCAGTATATAGATTACTTTTTAGGTATCACTAGACCTTGTTGAATGATAGGTCGCATATTCAAACACATAAACAAGTATAAAGTGATAAACATAATTAAACAATCAATGATTAATTAAAAAATCGATTTTAAAACAAACCAAACATTAAACTTTCATTAAGATGGCTAATACCCGAGGGTATTATCCCACAACCATTGTAATTATACAAGCGTAATCAAACAATGAAAATCGAATGATTAAGAGAGTATAAATTACATGATGTCTTCTATGGATTCATGATCAATGCTTGACCTTGGTGGGTGTTCTTCTCTTCTAAAATTCGTCTTTTAGTGAGTATGGTATATAGAATATGATATTGTACACTGAAAACTCGTTTTTAAGTCTTCTATTTATAGTGTCTGAAAAAGACTCGATACGCCGTATCTAGCTAAGCCAATACGGCGTATAGGGCTGGATTTCTTGGAGTGCATGCCACGTTCTCAATCAATCAGTGATATCATTCCCAATTTACATTTATTATTGTATCTTCGAATAGGTATCTTCATGGATACGTCGTACGGAAGCAGAGTGATAAAACGTATTGGGAATTGGTCAAACGCATTTTCTTGTGAAGTTGAGGCGCTGATACGCCGTATCTCTTTTGTTGGATACGGCGTATTGGTCAGAAAATCAGCAATATTCAAATGTCTTTATTTTAGCTCCAAATTATGCGCCTTTTAGCTTATCTTCACAAAACACTCTTGAATTACTGCATTTATAAACTTTAAAGCAATTAAGTACCAAATCTTGCAATAATTATAAAAAGTAGGCAAAACAGATGGGATAAATGATATTATAAAGTGACGTTATTTGATGTCATCAAATATCCCCCCACTTGAATCCTACTTGTCCTCAAGTATACTTTAGAAAAGTTTTGAAAATGTATCCCAGCCGAAGTTAAGGATTTTTTAGTTTAAGCATCGTTTTGTTCTAATCACCTGTACATAACCAAGCTCCTTACGAAATATGGAAATGAAAACACTCAGATCACTCAACTAATCTAGGGTGCAACATTTAATTGGTACGCTCATTTGCTTGGTCGTGATTAGTTTCATATCATAAGCTTGGCAAACTTGATTAAATTGGGTAAATTGTTTTAATAATTACACCCAAGAAACCTTATAAATGTTGTTTTATTTACTAACTACACTGGTTAGTTAAATCTCGTATAAACCCTTTGTTTACTCTCATCTTAACAGTAAGATACCCCTAGAAAAACCAATAGAGCCAATCCTTTAGGATAACACTAACTGTTGTTTCGTTACACCTTTACACCTCAGCCTACCCCTGTTAGATTAATCCAATTTACCATTGCTAGTTGCTTAAATGTGTAAATTATGTATTTCCCCGATCTTATGTCAATTTTCTAGCTTTGGTAAGGTTGGGAAGAAATTTGAACATTGCAAATGTGAATGTATAGAGTAGTCAAAACTGATGTATTTTTCCTACCATCGTAATTATTGGTACGTCCGAAGAATGAAGAATTATCGAAGGAATTATCCGGAGTTATTATGATCGTGAAGATGGTGAAATTACAATAAAAAAATAAAAAAATGGCAACAAAAAAGAGAGGAAAGTTTTGAAATACTCTTTCGCAAAAGCTTAAACCGGAAGGAATTCTATCAAGGATCGATTATTCGTTAGATAACGTCTATAATAAGTCAACGATTAAAGTTTTTGTATAAAGTGGAAGATTTTGCCACTTAGTCTTGAAAAGTATGTAAAGTAGGTGAGTATTGAGAATTTGACCATTGACGTGAAACGCCAAACTTAGGTTGTTGATTTTTAATCTATGATCAAGACGTTTGTAAATATTTTGCGTCTTTTTTCATGTAACGGCCGGGAAAAAGTGTCTTAGCAACTTGTTTTCCTTATTTTTGGCCTAATCTATTTGTTTTCGTAATTTTTATTTAACAATAATTTATTTCTCTTTCCTAATCATTAGCCATAGGTTTTACGCGAATAAGGATGTGATCGAACATGCCATTTATGCCGTCGTTAACGGCCATGTAACCTGATTCAACTGCCATGTTGGTTTATTACTATAGTGAAAGTTAGAAGATCCCTACCTCTATATCATTCCTTCAAACAACTCCTTGGGTTAAACTCGAATGAGGATGTGATCGAACACACATGTCTATTCCATCGTTATGGCCATGTATGTGTGCTTCAGCTGTCTTGTTGGTGTGGTACTTTTGGTGAAAGATTATAGAATGATCAACCCTAAGCCTTATAATAAAAACCTATTTTACATTTATAAACTTGTTACTCCTTAGCTCTAGTGGTAGAGATGTGTAGTCCTTGCCAAGCCTCAAATAAACACTCGTCATGACCTAGAAAGCAGTTGAATGAATTAGATACTGTTCCAAACCATAATTAGTTGAGTGATTTGAGTGTTTTCATCGACCGATTTTCGTGAGGTTGTTTGGTTGTGTTCTTGTATAGATCAAAATAAATGCTTAAACGGAAAATCCTTACGTATACATTTTCATAAACTCTAAAAGGCTACTTGAGGACAATAGATTCAAGTAGGGGAAATTTAAAAGACATCAAATAATGTTACATTTATAGCATCATTTATCCCATGTAAAATTACCCATTTAGTTTCACTATTGCAAAGAATTATTACTTAATCATTATATTAGGAGAATTGCAGTAATTATGGAGTACTTGGTGAAGATTAGCAAAAAGGCACGCATTCTGGAGCTTAAACAAAGACATTTGAAGATTACTGTTCTGACATCCAATACGCCGTATCCATCAAGGAAGATACCTATCTGTGCCTGCACTTCACCAAAGACCACAAAGGATCAAGGATTAATACGCAGTATCCAGAGGAGTCTATACGCCTTAATCAGTAAGGTAATAAAATATTATGGAAGATATCGAACTGTCCCTACTCTAAGCAAACCCCCAAAACCCTTAAACGAAGTCTTTTTGATAACGCCGAATTGACATATTCCCAGACCTTATAAATAGAAAACCTAAAAATGGGTATTCAGTGTGCTAAATCATATTTTCGATACCTAAACCATAAAAGTTAATTTTCAAAAGAGAAGAAGAGTAGAAGAGGTCTTGCAAAGTAATTAATTCCATGGGAAACAACTTGTAATCTCCTATACTCTTAGTAAACGTTCAGATTTTTTGTATCATCGTTAACTCGGTTTTAGTTTACCAATGCTAAATTATTAACTTTGTATTGATTATGAACATTTGAAGGCTAATACCTACGGTATTAGCCATTATTAATAATTAGATTTGGAAATGTTTGGTTTATTTTATCTCAATTTCTAATTTATCGTTGAATGTCTTGTTTATGTTTATAATCATTTATACTTGTTTACAGTGCTTTTGTATTGACCTCTCATTCAACTAGATCTAGTAATACGAACCAAGTAATCTAGATGCCGGGATGGCTCTCCATATAGTGATTTATACATCTAGACCAAAAGAGAACATGGATACTAACCTATCTTTCCCTTAATTGCCACTTATTGGACGAGCAGAGACCCTTGGGATCCAACGAGTTACGTTTCTCAATTAATGGTAAAGACTTGGTTAGTGGACACGAGTGTATAAGCCTTGAAGCAGAAGTGGGAAAAGGTCCCTCTATGAACTAAGGGTTTAACAAGAAACATCCATTATGTATCCCTAAATAGATTTATAATCCAGCAAATAAGATAACTTTATGCGGATACAACGTTTAAGTATGACAGATATTCTTCTATCTAGGTCTTAGGAAGAATACCCGCCAAAGTAATAAGAATGATAATGTCGCCATCAAGATAAGTAATCATTTGCACTAACATAAAACAAAACCAATGTCTACTTGATTAATAATGGTTAATTCATTTTTTCTTATATTTGGCTAACCGCATCATTTATCTTCTGTCAATTTTGCATTGTGGGGAGATTAGATGTCTTAATTGATTTTAGTCACCACAAAACTCTGCCGACTCTCAGGCTAAAACCCCCCCCAATATCACGTTAGATTAGGATAACCATAGGATTATGCATAGTAACACAATCGAATAGAATTAAATTATATAGCTTAAAATTCCAAAATATTAATAAATTGAAAGAATTGTTTCTTACCCCTAGTGATCGAACACCCTACTAATCCGCACGAAACCCCATCTGACCGTGTTTGGGTAACACTGCGCGATAAAGTGTTTGTTTTTGGTAAGTCAGCAAATATAAAATTTAAAACTTGAAACAAAAAATCACAAAACCCCACAAGATAACGACACACGGGCTCGACCTCGTGAAGGCGCGACCTCATTATGTATTTCGCTAGTTTTTTCAGAAGGTTGTGTATCTTCTTCTTGAATTAATTCAAGTCCTCCGTCACTCCTACTTGATTCGAGAAGTCCATGACTCCCACTCGCTTCTTGTACCATGAGGCTATTCTCAAAGAACTCAGCATTTCGAGCAACAAAAATCTTGTTCTCGAGTGGATAGTAGAAGTAGTAACCCATCGTTTCCTTTAGGTATCCTACAAAGATACACTTAATGGATTCGAAGGATCGAAGTTTTGTCATGTGTGTCTTATTTCATTCACTGAGTGCCTCACAACCTCAAACTCCTAGTAGACAGCCTTGGGGAGCTTTCACGTGCCATATTTCATAAGGCATCCTTTTAACCTTCTTGGTTGGAACCATATTGAGAATGCGAGCTGCAGACTCGAGAGCATATCCCCAAAAGGATTTTGGTAGAGTTGTTAGATTCATCATGGATTGAACCATATCAAGTAAAGTTCGATTCCTCCTCTCAGATACCCCGTTATGTTGTGGTGTATAAGGTGGAGTAAGCTGGGATACAATACCATAACTTTTCATTTGATTAACAAACTCATGACTCGTGTATTCGCCTCCTCAATCAGATCGAATCGCCTTTATCTTTTTACCGAGTTGATTTTCAACTTCATTCTAAAAGACCTTAAATGTTTCAAACACCTCATGTTTATGTTTCATCAAGTAAATATAACCATAACAACTGAAATCATCTGTAAAGGTGATGAAGTAAAACTAATCACGACCGAGTTATTGAGCGTACCAATTAAATGTTGCACCCTAGATTAGTTGAGTGATCTGAGTGTTTTCATTTTCATATTTCGTGAGGAGCTTGGTTATGTACAGGTGATTAGGACAAAACAATGCTTAAACGAAAAATCCTCAACTTCGGTTGGGACACATTTTCATAATCCAAAACCTTTCTAAAGTCTACTTGAGGACAAGTAGGATTCAAGTGGGGGATATTTGATGACATCAAATAACATCACTTTATTATATCATTTATCCCATCTGTTTTGCCCACTTTTATATAATTATTGCATTATTTGGTACTTAATTGCTTTAAAGTTTATAAATGCAGTAATTCAGCAGTGTTTTGTGAAGACACGCTAAAAGACGCATAATTTGGAGCTAAAACAAAGACATTTGAAGAATGTTGATTTCTGACTACATACGCCGTATCCAACAAAAGAGATACGGCGTATTAGCGTCAAGACTTCATAAGAAAACGCGTTTGACCAATTCCTGATACGGTGTATCCCTTCTGTTTACATACGCCGTATCCATGAAGATAACTATTCGAAGATACAGTAAATAAAGTAAATTGGGAAAGATATCACTGATTGATTGAGAACATAGCGCGCACTCCAAGGAATCCAGCCCAATACGCCGTATCGACCTATCTAGATACGGCGTATCGAGTCTTTTTCAGACATTATAAATAGAAGACTCAAAAATGATTTTTTTGTGTGCAATATCATATTCTTTATACCATACTCATTAAAGACGAATTTAAGAAAAGAAGATTAGCCACAAAGGTCAAGCATTGATCACGAATCCATAGAAGACATCATGTAATTTTTACTCTCTTAATCGTTTAATTTTCATTGTTTGATTACTCTTGTATAATTACAATGGCTGTGGGCTAATACCCTCGGGTATTAGCCATCTTATGAAAGTTCAATGTTTGGTTTGTTTTAAAATTGATTTCTTAATTTATCGTTGATTGTTTAATTATGTTTATCACCTCATACTTGTTTATGTATTTGAATATGCGACTTATCATTCAACTATTCAACTGGGTACTAGTGATACCCTTAAACGTAATCAAGATACTAGGATAGCTCACCATATCGTGTTTTATATTACTGGACCAATAGGATCACAAATAATGTTCTATCTTTTACTTTTTAAATTATGAGCTTAGTTGGACCAGTAGGTGACCCGTAATGTTTCAACAAGTATGTTCTTAATTAATTAGTAAAGACTCGAATAGTAGACTACTAGTATATAAAACACCGTCAAGCAATAAGTGGGTAAAGCCCGATGGCTACGTTATGACAGGATCACCACTGCTTGATACCCTAAGATAGATTATAATTAAACCTAAAGGATGCTTTAATGCGGATGCGTTAACTGTGACATGATTATCGTTCTATGGGACTTAGGATGATTCCCGCCTAATACCTTCAGAATGATTAATTCGAGATAAGTAAATCATTGCACAAAACAAACAAACCAACATTTAACTGGATTTAATATGGCTAATATAGTTTTCTATCATTTGGCTTGTACCACTTTCCTATCTTCTGATTTTCTTCCTTTGTGTTTATTGTGTATTAAATGAATTTGTCACCACCAAACCTTGTGCCAGCTGCTCAGGCTGAAAACTCACCCCCATCATTCATTAGACAACTACATAGCACAGGTTTTAACCAGTAATTAGAATTAACATAGACTAATTAGAACTAATTAAAATACTGATAGAATATAGGATTAGTGTTTCACTCTTAGTGGTCGACACCCTACTTACTGCGAAACTCCATCTTGACTGGGTAAACTGCTCGTTAAAGGTGTTGTTTTAGGTTTGTCGGCTAAATATAAATTTAAAACTTGATAATCAAATAATTGACCCTACACGACAGCACATCAACTATTCTTAACAGAAAGATTACATTTCCTAGTTTACCACTTTATTTAACCCACAAATCATAACTTCATACTAACCTAGTCTCTTCTACCAATTTTTATATATTTTTGCCCAACATAATGAACAACTCCATCCTAACATAATCCCTTCCAACTAATATATCAAGAACAAAAGATATATAATAACAGAAACATATAAAACCTTTTTACTTGTTTAATTTATTACACCCATTTAAACAACAAAGCCATATTATCATCTAGTAAATTTATAAAAAGACAAGAACATGTGTATTAAGTGTAGAACCAAATTTTAACATCCCTTTCATAATATTTACTCAAAAACATATTTAAGATCTTTGCTAGTTTCTTTTAGAAAAACACTTTACACAAACATGGTGGTGTTATTTTTACACGTATGTAGTGATGATAAACATAAAATATATATATATATATATATATATATATAAAATATATATATAAATATAATATATATAAAATATATATATATGTATGAAATGAAATCATGAGATTAAAATGAGCACCTTAACAAGATGATGAGATGAGATTAACAAAGATTACACGCTAACAACCCAAGAACTTACACCTAAACACCTTAACCCTTATCTTCCTTGTAAAATACTTGTAAAAGATCAAAACCAATTTCTTTTTGTGTTATTGTTGTTTGCCTTGGCCAAGAGGGTGCAAGGAAGGAGAGAAAATGTGTTTGCTAAGTGTATGTGTGTGAGAAAATAGCTAGTTACTTCTTCCTTATTTCAAAATAACTTAAGGCATGGTCTAAAGTGGCTTTACATGTGTATAGTAAGAATCTAGCTAAAAATGGTGGTTTGTGTGTGTTCTCCTCTTGTTGGCCGGTTACAATAGCAAAGAGAGTTTTAGATAGAGCTAGTGAGAGCAAAATTTGGTCACAAGAAGGCATGAGACATTGTAAATCACATCAATGTAATGCCTTGGTTCAAAAATGTTTGGTATTGCCTTTTTTGGAATGTTGTTTAGGCGGCAAATAGGAGCAAAAGACAAACCATAAAAACTTTGGTATTTATTGATTATTTATGCATGCATATTATGAATTAGTAAACAGGTGTGATGCCTTAATGCATCATGCACGGACTAAACAAGAGAAAATCAATCGTTTACCGAAAAACTTGCAAAATAAAATAGTTGACAAATAAAAATTATGTTCGTAAAAGTCATATAACACATATTTTACGCAAACCCATTTTTGTTAATGTCGGTTTACGTTTAAAGTTGGTTTCTAAGTTACGCGATTTAACTTAACGTAAAAGTAAATATGTAAACATTCAAAGTAAATATTTAACAATTAAAAATACAAGAAATGACATGAAAAATACGAGTTGATCCACAATATGCACTAATCACGCCGCTCACTAAGAAGAGCTACTCACAACCGGTATATCGCCCTCGGAAACCACCCACAAAGATTCGTGATTCGACTTAACCACAAAGACACAAAATACTTCAGTCACACCGCGAAATGGCAGAAACTCGGGAATGCAACATAATGATCAATCATAACACAAGATACAAAATAGAGAAAACTACATTGCATAAACTCCAAGTGCTATGAAGACCATCAACCTTGAACAAACTCAAGTGATGTCCCAAATCGCAACTAAAATCCACAATCTTATTAACAATTATTTAAATGTCCCACACAGGGACCTTAATTCCAAACTTTTTCAAAATATCTCGAAAACTAAAATCAAACAACAAGCAATCAAGACTTCAAACGAAAATCCACACGGGATCCTTCTAATTCTGTATCAATCACCAAACTACTCTCTTCACTTCACCTAAAATATACTCGAAAACGTTAACAATAATGTTGGTGAGCTCGTAGGTTTGACCTTAAACCTAAAAGTTATACCAATATTACAACAGTGGACAATAGTGCTATATGACAGTGAATATATACGCAAACAACCTTAGCATCACCGCTAATCAATATCCATATGTCACTTAAGCACCTAAAGGGCCTACTAGCTGGAGCACTAAAATTAGGGCAGGACCACACACAAACCTGGGTAGACGTACCCATCCGCTCCAATAATCACACAAATACAGGTAGGTGTATCATTCGCTCCAAACACGCATACATCACATAATATTCACAATAGCATCATAAAGCACATATCTTGTCCTCAAAAACAAAACCACAATTCACATTAATCAATTCAAAACATTTCAAAACACATTTGGAGTATCATTTTACCCTACCGAAAAAAAAATAGTAAAATGGGTACGAGAACTCACCTCAAGCAAGTCTTTAAAGCAACCAAATCTCATCACACAAGCAAAAGCAACGACGCTCGCACACACCAAGTCCATTAATGTCCAATTTTAATCATCCCATACCAAAAACCAATTTTCACGATTGATGCATAGAGTTAAGACGCGTTGTACAAATACCCAAAACATTTAGTGGTGTGGATGGTTACGACTTAACTCACAATCATAACAATCTCATACCTCCGATAATACATACTTATACTATTTAGGCATAAATAGATTAGTAAAATACAATAAATTATTTATAATTATTAATAATAAAATATCCGACAATCCTTCGGTACACCTTAGTCACTTCAAAATAATCATTATACGGTTGAAAATGAAACGTTTACTCATAATAAACACTTTGGAGAAGTTTCGAGAAAAAATATATTTTTTGTCTTTTAGTGAATTTATTAAATAAATAAATAAATTAAATATTATTTTATTATTTAAAATCAAAAATCATGTTTTTAAGAAATTTACTCTAAGTATAAACTTTTTTATGGAAATTTCGACAAGACTCGTACTTTATACAAGCATTTTCCAAGGATTCAAACTTATTTTCAAACATTTTCACAAATCGACACTTTTCGACAAAATTCCAAATTCTCAATCTTTAACGTTTACTAACACGTTTTTCCTAAAATATCGTTCAATATCACTTCGTAAACACATTTTCACTTTCAAAAGTCCATCAAAACTCTCATAACTAACTACATTCGCTTACTGAGCCCCTTAAAGCCCAACAAGGGTCCATGGGACAAATAAAGTCCAAAATACTATTTAAGTCCAAAACCAAGTCCTATTTTCATATATAGAGAATTACTTATAAGATAATAATAATCCGGCCACAATAAGCTCCTCTCATTAAGCCGCGGCTCAAAAGACATAATTGGGTCGTGAGTCCATAAACTCCAAAATACGTATATTAAGCTTTAAAATAAGCTATTAAGCTACGTATCGTATTTGGTTACTACCATAAGCCTCAAAAATAGTCCACAACATAAACCATAACACAAAAATAATCAAAATAACTTTCTTAGTGATTTTGGGAATCCATTTGTGGCTTATAAGCCCAAATAAGCCAAGAAATAGCTTAAAAATAAGTCTGAATAAGCCATACAAGCTACTATCAAAAATAAGCATTCTAGCATCATATATTATTCAACCATCACGACCACGACATCAAAACTACAAAAACCCTCTTTTTCCTTTTCTTTTTACACGAACCAAACACCCCCTTTTTCTTTCGTTTCGCTTCTAAAAATCAATTTTCACAACGATCAACTTGTACAACTAACATCTATGCATTCAAATAAAACCCAAAAGGACAAACGTAAATTTAAATTTGCAAATGTACAAAAAATCCTTCAAATTTGTGAGATTTCTACACGAACCGACAACCAACTGTTGTTTAAATGAATAACCAAACCACGAAGAATCAACCCCAAAAATATTGTCATTCATGTTTCTTATCAAACATCAAAAAATATAAGAGTATGTGTGTTGTAGGTGCAGACGAACACAAAAAGAAGGGAGAGTATATGTTTTTTGATTTTGAAAATGAACTATGTGTAAAAATAAGGATACGGAAAGCATCTTATGGTACAAATTTGGATAAGGTAGCTAAAATTAAGCCACCTATCTCCTAGTCTTCTTTTGACCGCCATGGTATCCCATGGGGTCTCGGGCCTTTCTTTTCGTGTCGAGATCACTTAAATACTCGTAAAACCTCAGCACCGTAAAATTTTAGACCCATAAGTTAATTATCATTTTTATTCACTTAAAAATACTTTCCATTACCTAGAGTATTCACATGACATATTTTCACTTTAAACCCTTTAAATTAATTGGACATTAACGTACCATTGACAGACTCGTTTTTTGCATTTCTAAAATTCTGGGTCAACCACCCGAAACACATACAAAAATAATACCTTCCAAAAGGGATTATTAATCACAATAAACCTCAATTCATCACATATCTCATAAAATCACCACCGTCAACACGGTACAAAAATCTGAATAAACTGACAAAAGTCAAATAGTCAAAAGACTATAAATGAAATATTCAGAACACAAAAAGGGCAAAGGTTACATTCTACCCCCTTAAAAGAATTTTGTCCTCGAAATTCAACTACTAACATTACTAAACAAAAGCGGGTACTAATCAACTTCACTAATCTTCACGTCCCACGTGAATTCAGGGCCACGTTTCGAATTCCACCGAACCTTGACATTGGCAATCCTACTACGCTTCAACTTTTTAAACTCTCTTTCAAAAATTTCCACAGGCTCTTCTAAAAAATTTAACTTAGCATCAACTTGAATCTCATCCAAAGGCACTTTCAGTGTTGGATCAACCAAACACTTCTTAAGGTTCGACACGTGGAACGTGTCATGAACACCACTCAATTCCTTAGGGAAAATCTAATTGAAAGGCCACATGGCTACTTTCTCAATAATTCAAACGGTTCCATCAAACCTAGGTGCTAAATTCCTCTTCCCAAAGCATTTTTTACCCCCACACCAATCCATTGCGACACTTGAGCAAGACATAGTCAACCTACACTAAACTCTAGAGGCATCCTCATCTTAACACATAACTTTTCTACGAACCACCGCAGCCTTAAGCCTATCCTAAATCTACAAGATCTTCTCATAGTCCCCTATGCACAACTCATGTCTATCAAACTGACATTCTCCAACCTCAGCCCACATAATTGCTAAAGACCACTTTCTCCATACAATGACCTCAAGCGAGCACATCCACACTAGAATGATAACTATTGGTAATACGAAAACTCAACCAATAATATAACCATACCCCAACTTCCTCTGAAGTCCAGGACGCACGCTCTAACATTCTTCTAAAAGTTGAATAGTACGCCCACTCTGACCAACGGTCCTGAGGTGATAAGCCTTATTCATATCTAAACGATCCCTAATGCTCTTACATTGACGTGCCAAAACTCGATGTAGCAAATACTATCCACTATCCGATATAATCGAGATCGGCACATCCAATGTTCTAGAAACTATCTCATTCAAAAACAATTATCAGCCAACCATTTCATTTAAAATCCTCACGCATAGTAGAAAAGAGTAGACTTGTCAATCGGTTCACAATGACCCATGATTGTGTCCATGCCCCTAATAGTCTAGCAACTTAGTCACAAAATCCATAGCTAACCCTTCATTTCCATACGAAAATCTCAGGTTACTGGAGTAGCCAAATGGCCTTTTGATCTCAGCCCTTAACCTTTAGACAAGGTCAAACACTTACTTACAAAAATCAGCTATAGTTCTTATTCATACAACCAACCAATCCTAAATCTCAAAATCATAATACATCTTATCAGCTCCTGGGTGTATAGAGTACTTTGACTTATGGGCTTCGTCCATTATCAGGGTTCTCACATTACCCTTCAAAGGAACCCATATTCTATCCAGGTAGTACAAAGTTTCATCACTTCTCTGTTCTATCATCTCATCTAAACCTTTCTGCAATACTGCAAACTCATCCACAGCCTCCTTCTGAGCCGCCAGTATCCTATCTTTGATACTCGACTGAAGGATCTTATTCATAACACACAGCCTAGTCCTATCCCGAACGCATCACAATATACCACAAATCTTCGTCCTCAAGATAGCTAGAACAAGGCGCATTACACAACTTATCCTTAATGAAAAGCCCAATTCCTGTTCCTCCCATCAATTAAAGTCGTTACTCTTCCTGAGTCAAAGATAGTAAAGATACTATAGATATCTAAATAAGTTCTCATGGAACCTACGGTAATACTCAACCAATCCAAGACCAACGAACCACATCGGATTCTAGGGCTTTCCAATTCTTAACAGCTTCAATCTTACTAGGGTCCACATGAATTCCATTACCATTTATCACATGCCCAAGAAACTGCACTTCTCTTAGCCAGAATTCACACTTAGAAAACTTAGCATACAGTTTCTCCTTTTTGAGTAGTTCTAAGACTAACCTTAAATGTTCTACATGCTCCTCTTGAGTCTTAGAGTAGATAAGAAATACGTCTATAAACACTATCACAAACTTATCAAGATATCGGCCTACAAACTCAATTCATCAAATCCATAAATAGTGGTTGGTTTCATTAGTCAACCAAAGGGCATTACATAGAACTTGAAATGCCCATAAACGATTCTAAACGCAGTCTTTGGTATGTCATCCTCATGCTCTCTCAGGCTGATGTATCCACTACCTAAGATCTATCTTCGACGAAAACTGCGACCTTGCAGTTGATCAAATAGATTATCAATTCTAAGAGCGGATAACATTCTTTAATGGTCAACTTGTTCAATTCTCTATAATCATGCACAACCTAAAAAACCATCCTTTTTCCTTAACATATAATACCGGCGCTCCCAAAGGCCAACAAACTTGGTCTAATGAAAACTTTGTCTTGGAGTTCGCATGAGTTTATCCAACAACTCCACACATTTCAAAGGAGCCAAATGATAGGGAGACTTTGCACTGCTAGCTTCCAGTGGATTAACTCAATCCGAAACTTAATTTCCCGAATAGGCGGTAATCCAGATAGATCATTCGGGAATACCTCAGGAAAATCTCTAACCACAACAATCTCTTCTTGTTTCTTACACTAGCCTTAGCACTCATCAACAATCTCACTTCTCTTCCTACTCTCTCTCCTACTACTCTAAGTACCTTGCCATCCGGTAGTGGTATCCTCACTACCTTCTCATGGCAAATTATTTCAGCCTTATAATTAGACAACCAGTCCATACCTATAATCATATCAAAACTTCCATGCCCAAAAGGTATCAAATCAATGTCAAAGACATGACCCTCGATTTCTAGTTTACAACCCTTAATAACCTTATCAATCTCTACTAGCTGCCCGCTAGCTATCTCAATCTCATATCTGAAACCTAAGTCGCTGGGCTCTAAGCCTAACAGAGGTATAAAAGTAGTAGAAACAAAACTATAGTCGGCACCAGAGTCAAATAAGGTAGTGGAAAAATGATCGTTCAAAGTAAAGGTACCCGTCACAATGTTCGGATCCTGGCGAGCTGCCTCTGCTCCCAACATGAATGCCCTACCCCTAGCCTGGTTAACTTGGTTTCCACGACCCTGACCCCCGTTATTAGCAGCAACTTAATTTGGTCGATTTCCTTCCGGTTCTTGTGATCTATTTAATCTAGGGCAAGCTGACGTGACATGGTCGGTACTACCACACTCATAACATGCTCTAACAGTTGGGTTTCAAGCAATTGACAAGATCACATTCCTCGGCACACCTCTACAATCCTTTGCCAAATGACCCGGATGGTTACAGTTGAAGCATGTGCGATAAGGCCCTTCGGGTGCATGGTAAGAGTTGCAGGTGGTACACTTAGACCAAGTACACATATTCTCTCTTCCTACATGGTTTACAGTAGTAGCAAAAACATTCCCAGTCCTAGTCCTCTTATTGTCATCCCTACCATTCTTATCCTTGCTAGTTTCCCCCACATTTCCTCTTTTCTCAACTTTCATAATTGATCCAATTCTCCGAGCCTCATCGGTCAGTGCACCAGAAATCTGCACTGCCTTTTGCATAGTCTTTGGCTCCGTTGCTGCCACCATCCCACGGATTTGTGGAGCAAGGCCATACACATACCTTTCAATCATCCTATTCTCATGAGTTACCAACTTAGAACTAACCTCGCCATACTCATAAAACCATTGTATATGCAGTCAATCCAGCCCCGATAATGGCGCGATTTCACAACTCAGATTCTAACTTTTGCATCTCATAACTAGGACAAAACTCTTGTATCATCATAAACTTAAATTCATTCCATGACATACTAACAGCAACTTCTCGGCTTAGCATGCGAATCTGAGAGTTCCACCACGTTAAAGCCTTACCCACAAATGAACCCGCAGTGTATTTCACTTTTTGGTCATTACTACAACCACTTCATAATCCTATATGTACTCCATTTTCTCAATGCCAACGAGTAAGAAACAATAGCACCTCCCTTACATCATATTACCTTAGTGGTTTACAGAGAATAACTCCTTATATGAAACAAACCACCCGTTGCCCATTTACTAACACATTCCCCACGTTCTCCTGAACGTTCTCATTAACCACATTACCATTCTGATTTCCAACATTTCCTCGGTTACTAACCTGAGCCAACATGGCAGGTAAAAGGTTCTGCAATTTTTGGGCAATGATTGTAGAGGAAGTCGGTGCACCCCTATTAGGCTCCCTTATACATTCCCATTGACTCCCCCTACACCCCCATTAGCCTCCAAACCCTAGTCATATCCTGACCACTCAATCATTAACACGCTCATCAATTACCTTCACTAGTCTTCTACCCCTTCCACCTCTACCAACCCGTACACCCGTTCCCCCTCCTAATGATTCGGCAGCAGGCCGGCCAGCACTTCGGGTCCTCATCCTTGGCGGCATTATCTATACTAGGGAGAACATGGGCAACGTAAGGATAAGTGGAATACTCACACATTATAATGAGAAAATCTTACTATATAAAACCAGATATACCTAACTCCACCCTACGTGTCAACATCGATTGTGTGAACAACATTATCAAGTATGAGTGAGTTGTGATACGCTTATAACTACGTTGGCCACCGTACTTATATTTGCATCCTTTCCTATTCATATCTAATATTAAGCCCACCCATTTCAATGACTGACATAACTAAGGCACCAAACCGTGAACACACAAAGGCACACAGAAGCAGAACACCGCGTAAATAGATCCTATACGCAACTAGACGACGGATCTTAGGTTATAGTCTAGGCTAAACCACCTAGTTCTCTATAACCTTGGCTCTGATTACCAATCTGTCACACCCCGACAATGGCGGAAACTCGGGAATGCAACATAATGATCAATCATAACACAAGATACAAAATAGAGAAAACTACATTGCATAAACTCCAAGTGCTATGAAGACCATCAACCTTGAACAAACTCAAGTGATGTCCCAAATCGCAACTAAAATCCACAATCTCTTACAATTATTCAAATGCCCACACAGGGGACCATAATCCAAACTTATTCCAAAACATCCGAAACTAAAATCAAACAACAAGCAAGCAAGACTTCAAACGAAATTCCACATGGGATACTTCTAAGTCTGCTATCAATCACCAAACTACTCTTCTTTCACTTCACCTGAAAATGATACTCAAAAACGCAACAAATATGTTGGGTGAGCTCGTAGTGGACCTAAACCACAAAAAAGTTGTGCCAATAATTACAACAGTAGACAATAGTGCAATATGACAAGTGAATATCTGCAAACACCTTAGCATCACCGCTAAACAATTAACCATGATGTACTTACGCACCTAAAGGGTCTACCAGCTGAAGCACTAAAATTAGGGCAGGACCACACACAAACCTGGGTAGGCGTACCCATCCACTCCAATAATCACCAAAACTGGTAAGCTACCCATCCGCTCCCAAACATCAAATAACATAATTATTCCATAGCCATTCATAAGCACATAGCTTGTCCCAAAAACAAAACCACCTTCACAACAGATCAATTTTTTCAAAAACATTCAAACACATGAGTATCATTTTACCCACCGCAACGGAAAAAAAAGTAAAAAAGTGGGGCTACGAGAACTCACCTCAAGCAAAGTCTCTAGCAACCAAATCTCAAATCACACAAGCAATTGCAACGACGCCCGCACACGACCTAGTCTAGTTAATGTCCCATTTTAATCATTCATTTCCAAAACAGTCTTCACGTTTGATGCATAGAGTTTAGACGCGTTGTACAATTACCCAAAAACAGTTTAGTGGTGTGATGGTTGACGACTTAACTCCACAATCATATCAATCTCATTCCTCGATAATACATACTTATACAAATTAGCGTAAATAATAAGTAATATAATAAAATATTAAAATTATTAATTATAAAATATCTCGGACAAGTCCACTCGGTACACCTTAGTTCACTTAAAAATAACATTATACGGTTGAAAAAATGAAAACGTTTAACTCATAATAAATACTTTAGAGAAGTTTCGAGAAAAATTATAATTTTGTCTTTAGTGAATTTTATTAAAGTAAATCAAATAAAATAAATAAATATTATATAATATTTATAATCAAAAAACATGTTTTTAAGAAAGTTTTCCCTAAGTATAAACTTTTACGAAATTTTCGACATGACTCGTACGTATTATACAACAATTTGCAAGATATCAAACCTTATTTCAAATTGTTTCAAGCAATACGACACTTTTTTTACAAAATTCTAAAATCTCAATCGTTAACGCTTACTAACACGTTTTTTCTAAGATATCGTTCAATATCACTTCGTAAATACATTTCCACTTTCAAAAGTCCATCAAAATTCTCATAACTACTACATATCGCTTATTGGGCCTTAAGGCCCAACAAGGGTCCATTAGGACATATATAAGTCTAAAATATTATTTAAGTCTAAAACCAAGGTCCATTTACATATACTAGTTGGATACCCGCGCATAGCGGCGGCGATAAAAATTGCTAACCCAACTCGCTCCGCAATTCCCTACCCGCTTAGAGAATTCATTTGTTTGGGTTTCCGTAGCTTTCCCTCAACATCATATTAACTCATTCGCCTTGTATAGAAGACTAGCACACCTTTTACCCATCAAACATTGTCCTCCAAAAGTATATATCTTTTACAATCAGAGTTTATATTCAAATAAAAGTTAAAGTTGTTAATAATTTAAAATAAAACCACACAAAAAATATGAAAAGCTAAAAATTAATAAAAATATATCAAATGGATGTTGGAACTAAAAATCATGGAAATTTTAGAAAATACGGTGAAATTAAATCTTCTCATAGCTTTAAGGTTTTGTAAACCCTAGTACTTTTGAGTACTCGTATTATTCAATCAATAATATTAAGGCTTGTTGCTTATTTACTGTTCCATTCCATTACCATTGTTATTCTTCTTAAGCACTAAAGGTTAGATTCCGAATAACCTTTGGTGAAACACTTCAACAAAGTTTCTCACATTATTATATTGTGATTACCAAGGTAATAATAACCTTATAACCTAAGGAAGTAGATCTAGAGTTTTGGGACTCAACATGGCTGTGAGTCCATAACCTCCATACTACGTATATTAAGCTTGAAAATAAGCTATTAAGCTACTTATCGCATTTTGTTACTACCATAAGCCTCAAAAATAGTCCACAACATACGCCATAACACAAAAATAATCAAAATTACTTCCCTAGTAATTTTGAGAAACCACACGTGGCATATAAGGCCAAATTAGCCAAGAAATATCTTAAAAATAAGCCCGAATAAGCTATACAAGCTGCTATAAAAAATAATCATTCTAGCATCATATATTATTCAACCATCACGACCACAACATCAAAATTACAAAAAACCCTTTTTCTCTTTTTATACTACACGAACCAAACACCCCTTAAATCATCTATTTTGTTTCCAAAAATCGATTTTCACAACGATCAACTTGTACAACTAACATCTATGCATCAAAATAAACCCAAAAGGACAAATGAAATTTAAATTTGAAACTTACAAGAAAATCTTCAAATTTGTAGATTTCGACACGAACCGGACAACCCAAACGTTGTTTAAATGAATAACCAAACACTAGAATCAACCCCAAATATTTATGTCTTCATGTTTTCTTGATCAATCTTTAAAAATTTATGTGTTTCTTGTTTGTGTGGAGTTCGGCCGGATATACACACACACAAGTGTGTGTTTTTGATTTTTTTAAAAATGATAAGAATGAATGGAAATGAGGTGAAAAGGAATATAAGTGTACACACCTTGGGACATATTAGCTAAAATTAAGCAATCTTTTCCCCTTAACCATACCATGACCGGCCATAGCATCCTATGGGGTCTCGGGTCTTTCTTTTCGTGTCGAAATCACTTAAAAGCTCGTAAAACTCAACCGTAAAATTTACCCCAAAGTTAATTAGCATTTTTATTCACTTTAAAAATACTTTTCCATTAACCTAGAGTATTCACATGACATATTTTCACTTTACACCCTTCAAAACTTAATTTGGACATTAACGGACGTGTCAGACTCGTTTTTCGGCATTTCTCAAAATTCACGAATCGAACCACCCGAAATACAAACAACATAATAATACCCTCCAAAAGGGATTATTAATCACAATAAACCATAATTCATCACATATCTCATAAAAATCATCACCATCAGCACGGTACAAAATCTAAATAAACTGACCAAAGTCAAAGGACTATAAAATGAAATCTCAAAACAAAAAAGGGCAAGGGTTACACTTATCAACAACTGCGATTGTTGTGAATAAGACATTAGTATTCAACTGGAATGTATTCATCTTATTTGGTATCTAGATAATGGAACTGCAAGCAGTTGTATTAAATAATGAATTGACATACATGGTATGATCGTCTATCCATATTATACAATGTGTTCAAATATTTGCATATTTAAAATCCTTGAATAAAATTATATTTAAAATCCTAAACAATGTCCCATTGTTAAGTTAACAAGTGGGAACAATTGTTAAGATAGAGATAAAAGTGAGTGTATGGTTATGATTCTGTTAAATATTTAATAGAGAGATTCGTGTCAACTTCACATCTAATTCATGAGTGTTGAATATTGGATACCCCATCCTAGTGCAGACATTAATGCGGATCAGCGTCATTGATTGAGTTGCACAAAGGTGAAAGTTATTTATCCTTAGACTCGAGATACAAGCAGGTTTTGGGTGTATGGATGGCATTTCTTGATTCTAGTCAACTGCTATGCTGAATAAGGTAGTTATAAAGGTTATTTTCAGAAATGTTTTGAAGTACATGACTAATACTTGTAGTCAAAATAGAATTTGTTACTCCACGTGTTTGGGAGTTAGATACTTAATGGGCCCCTCGTTGGGTTGATCAGATGTTTGCGTGGCTGCGCCCAAATTGTAGTTAAGATGATTCTTTTTACATTTGGTAATATTGATCAATACAGATGCGAAAAACAAAATCGTTAAACTATGGAATGACTTTTGATCCATATCCATATCTAACATTGTATTTGAAACAAAAGGGTAGGACTAACTTGAATTATTAAAGGTTGAGATGTTTATTAAAACCATTCTCAGGTATTTCTAGGAGCATTAATGATGTTGCTAGACTATTTGTCAATGTTAGTATGTTATATTCTATGACACAGACATTCGCAAGTGCGAGTTGTTAAGATATGCTCATGTCATATGGATATTTATACAGATGGGAATATGTGAGCCTACAGGGGTCACACATAATATACACCTAGATATCATTTTATTAATATGTATAATAATATAAGTGTATATTTATTAAATTTATTAATACTCGAACGATAGAATACTTAACGGTCGTTAATTAGTTCGTTTACAAATAATTAACATTAAACCCTTTAATAAATATGTAATGTACATAATAATTAAATAACGTCAAAAAGTCAACAAAAGGGGCCTGTTTGGGCTTAGGTTGGCCGAATATATACAAGAGAAAAGATGGGATGGGACTTTGTTTAATTAATGCCCAAGTTGCCATAATTAAAGCCCTAATTCCACCCCTATATAAAGAGATCAATTGTGTTCATTTGTGGTGATCCATTCTTCTCCTCTTCTCTCTATTCGTCTCAAAGGATCCCCATGAAGGGAACCTGAAGTTCATTTTCTAGTAATTGGTATTCGTTGGTTCTTGGAACTAGCATTCAGGTGATATTGTATAATGTGTAGTGTGGATACACGTAGAGGTTGTTTACTTTACCAACTTTAAGAAGGTTTCAGTATTTGCACGGGTTTAATACACGTGCGTATTCTCAAGAAGCTCCAGTTCTTTAATTAAGCTTTGATTTCAAAAAGTATGCTATTCGGTTTTATTATTTTTATGTAATTAAGTTGCTATATGAGTTTAATTTCGCTTCATTGCTCGTCGAATATTATGTGTAATATTAGGTTATAAGATAACGATTTACAATACAAAAGGAAAAATTTTCAAATGAATATGACTTACTCTTGCAAGAATGTGTGATGTGCTGTCGTGTAGGGTCAATTATTTTGATTATCAAGTTTTACATTTATATTTAGCCGACAAACCTAAAACAACACTTTAACGGCGCAGTGTACCCGGATCCAAGATGGAAGTTCGTTGGTAAGAATGGTTCGAATACTAAGAGTGGAATATGAATTCTAAATTTTATCAGTATTTTAATTAGTCTATTTACTGGTTAAAACTATGCTATGTACGTTGTCTAATGAGATGGGGGGGGGGGTTTCAGCCTGAGAGACTGGTATAGGTTTATGGTGATAAATATCAATTCTAAGCACAATAAACACTAAAACAAATAAACACAAGACAAAAGAGCGGTACGAACGAAATAATAGAAAACTGTATTAACGATGTTAAATCCAATTAAATGATGAGTTGATTAATTAGTGTAATGGCTGCTTATTTTGAGGCGGCATATATTCTTAAGACTTAGGCGGTTCTACATCCTAAGACCTAGATACGAACAACCATATCACGATTAATGCATCCACATAAAGCATCCTTAAGTTTGATTATAATCTATCATATGGAATTAAAGTAGTGGTGATCCTGTCAATACCCTAGCCTATCGGGACTTTACCCACTTATTGCTTGATGTTGCTTTATACACCGGTAGTCCACCACCAAAACCAATTACCAATTAATTAAGAACAATACTGGTCGAACAATTATCGGGTCACCTGTCGGTCCAACTAAGCTCATAATCAAAGAGTAATGATAAGGTGTCATTTGTGATCCTATTGGTTCGGGCATATAAAACACAACATGGAGAGCTATCCCGGCATTTAGATTACTGGTTAAGTCTCACTAAACCCAGTTGAATGATAGGTCGTATGTACAAGCACATAAACAAGTATAAGGCGATAAACATAATCAAATAGCAACGATAAATTAAGCAAGCCAGATTAAAGCAAACCAAACATTATAATCTTCATTAACATGGCTAATACCCGAAGGTATTAGCTCACAATCATTGTCATTTTTACAATCGTGATCAAACAATTAAAAAACAAATGATTAAGAAAGTAAGAATTACATGATGTCTTCTATGGAATTAGGAATGGTGCTCAACCTTGGCTGCTCTTTATGGCTTGAGAAATTCGACTTCAGATGTATACTATACAGAGAATATGATATTGCACACCGAAAACTCGTTTTTGAGTCTTCTATTTATAGTTGCTGAAAAACACTCGATACGCCGTATCCAGATAGGTCGATACGGCGTATTGGGCTGGATTCCTTGGAGTGCGCGCTACGTTCGTAATAAATCTTCGATATCATTCCCAAAATACTTGATTTACTGTATCTTTGAATAGTTATCTTCAAGGATACGACGTATAAAGATGTCATGGATACGCCGTATTGGGAATTGGTCAAACGCGTTTTCTTGTGAAGCTTGGCGCTGATACGCCGTATCTTCTTAGTCGGATACGGCGTATTGGTGAATTTTCATAAATCTTCAAATGTCTTTGTTTTAGCTCCAAATTGTGCGCATTTTAGCATGTCTTCACAAAACACTCCTGAATTACTGCATTTATCAACTTTAAAGCAATTAAGTACCAAATAATGCAATAATTATATAAAAGTGGGGCAAAAATAGATGATTAAATGATGTAATAAAGTGACGTTTAGTTTATGAATCAAATATCCCCCCACTTGAATCCCTTCTTGTCCTCAATAAGACTTTAGAAAAGGAGTTTAGTTTATGAAAATGTGTCCCCACCGAAGTTAAGGATTTTTCCGTTTTAAGCATCGTTTTGTTCTAATGACCTGCACATGACCAAGCTCCTCACGAAATATGGAAATGAACACTCAAATCACTCAACTAATCTAGGGAGCAGCATTTAAGTAGTACGCTCAATTGCTCGGTCGTGATTAGTTTCGTATCATAAGCTTGGCAAGGATACACATCTCCACCGCTAAAGCAAAGGAAGAACAAGTCAAAAGCTAAATTGGGTATTTATTAGAAGGCTCGGGTTAAATCATTCTTTTTAGGAGAATGATATAGGGTATGAAGCTTTTGACTTTCACCAGAGGTCGTCGTCAAACAAGGCAGCTGAGACATGAATACATAGCTGTAATACGACTGCGTGCTAGACAACCACGCTCGAAACACGATCCTCAAATCAAGTAGATCCTAAGTTATTATCCAAGAAAGAAAGTAAAAATGGTTGTTAAACAAAATTCACAAAACAAATATATTAAGCCAACAAATAAGGTACGATTGCTAGTAACTTTCCTCCGACCGTTCCATGACAAAGACTCGAATATATAGACAGACTCCTTCATCATAGAAATGACAATGACAACCAAATTTGACATTCCCATAATGGTTAACTTCCCTTACATCTCGCTCTTTACATACTTTACACAAGTGGTGATATCGGCGACTTTTTACAAAACTTTACATCGTTGATTTTTTGTAACGTATCAACGAATAATCGATCCTTCTAACTGATTCCTTCAGTATAAACTTCTTTTAAACCGACTATTTTCTTCCTTCTCTTTTTTTTTGCTTTTTCTCTTTTTCATTTTTTTTAATAATAATACATGATAAACCTCGGTTTGATTCCACCGTCTTCACTTTTGTAATTCGTCCGGATAATCTTTCCTTGAAATATTTTTTCTTCGGACATAATTCATATCTGTGAAAGTAGCGAACTTATGAGCTACATAACTTTCCCATTGCATTATGCAATTTCCCGACCATTACAGAGATAGAGAAATTTCACTTTGACATAGGAAATACAAAACTTTACACGAAAGCAACTAGCAACATAGAGAAATAGGCCTTAACTACACGGTTTAAATAAAGGCTAAGGTGAAGAAGGTGTAACGAACAATATAATTATGGTAGACAAAAAGAAAACAATGGCTCAACAGGTTGTTCTAGGGGATTTTACTCTAAAAATAAGAGTAATCAAGGGTTACACAGGAGTTAACTAACCAGTGAAGTTAGTTATTTTTACAACATGTAGGCTATTTAGTTTAATCCTAGAAATTTATCAGTTGAACATGTTCTTCTATCTAAATCCATAGTACTAATCATGGCGGTCTCGAGTGATATACCAGGCCAAGTTCTAAAGTCAACTACATCACCGACACCCTTATTATTTTGTGGAATTTAGTAAACAATTTGGAAGCGGAATAGGCTTAATTATCACAATATGTATCAAGGGTTATAGTGCGCTAGGTAATGTAAGTAGTGATTTTTACAAAAGTCATGCTAAAAAAAATTAAAATTTTGACCGTTTTAAAGCATTTTGCACGTTATTTTATAAAAAAAAGAGGACAAGTACGTTCTAATTCTCCATCCCTCCACTTAAATTATACAACGTCCTCGTTGTATAGATAAAACAATAAAATTATAAGGGAAAATAGATTTAGAACGGAAAACTCCCTGATGTTTTGCTCGTGATAATTCTCCACGATGAGTTCTTGAGCAAAAAGTGTGTCGACTAGGGCTTCAGAATGCCCGGATAAGTTTAACACATGCCTTTTTTAGCATATACCATATCATACTTTCAGCAAGGTCCTGTATAAGAGATTAGAATACAAGTGCAAATTCTATCTAGCTACAATGGTACAAGAAAACAATTAAACACACAACTGTACAGGGGTCAATACGCCGTATCCCAAACCCTAGGATACGCCGTATTGCTCCTGTAAAAACAATTAAATTACTGGAAATTAAATAATTGAGTTTTAAAAACTGATAACGTCCAGACATGCATACGCCGTATCCAGAGGGGTTCGATACGCCGTATTCAATGTCTGGGAAGACAGACTCGTGCAGGAAATTAAAATTCAAACAATTAAATGCGACAAACAATTAAAATGACCGGGTTGTCTCTCGGGAAGCACTTTTGTTTCAGCTGGTCTTTAAGTTTGACCTTTCTCCCATTTTCGTTCATTCATTCTCCATTATTCGCTCGCAATTACTTCCGAGAGCGAATTTCTTCTTAATCCTTTGGCATGATGTGTATTTCTTGCAAAATCTCATGCCAAGCACAACGTCTTTTGTCATCTCATCATCATCAATGATTGTAAAACCTGAAATAATAGAAAATTTTCCAACGAAAACAGGTATATCGATCAGAGTTTCTGCTTGACTCTTCCTTTTATTTTTGTCCCCAGATATGGAATAGTAAAAACATTTAGAAATTAGGTTAACGGGCAAGGAAGGGAGGAGGTCAGCAATAATACACTTATACCCGCTTTCACAAGAAAATTATATCTTATAAGAGCAAGTTTTAACAAAAATTAGCATAAAACCATCATCCCAATCCGTTTTAGTTTCTAGAGGCGTTTCTAAATCATTTAGTTCTAGGTAGTCACCATAAGTTGGGTTGAATGATTCATCACCCTCTCTGACAAAATTCATTTTTAAATCAAGACTTTTTATTACAAAGACCCTTTTGATTATGCTAGTGGCAGCCTTAATACTTTTAAAAACAAGTTTTTCTTCCCCGACCCTTAAAGTGATCTTCCTTTTAAAGACATCGATCTTGGAATGGGCAGTTGACAAGAATGGTCGCCCGAGGATTAAAGGGACATCATTATCCTCGGGTATGTCCAAGATGACAAAGTCTATAGGAAAAATGAATTTACCTATCCTAACTAGCACATTTTCGGCAATTCCCCTTAGTTGTTTAATGGTTCGGTCAGCCAGTTCGATGGTCAGCCTAGTGCGAGATAAAATTCCTAGACCAAGGTTGGTGTAGGTAGAGAATGGCATAACGCTCACACTTGCTCCAAGGTCAACAAGAGCTTTAACAAAGCAGATATTACTAATAAAACAAGGTAAAGTAAAGCTCCTTGGGTCTTTTTCTTTTTGAGGCAAGGAGTGATCATAAGCATCCAGAATCTTCACATCTTGTGCCTCCATCTAATCATCACAACCGAAGTTTTGTAGTCGTCTTAGAAAAGGGACTATTTCAGAAAATAAGCTCTTGTGTTGTTTACCTGATATGGCGTATGGCTCATGCCTGATACGGCGTATCTCAAAAAAATCAGCCCTAGCAGTTGAGATCGATTTGACTTGGTCACGAGGGTTTGTCTCTATAGTGCTAGGAAAGCTTTCGAACCCTCTTTCTTGCAAGACTTTGCTCATCTATCCGATTTGTAATTCCAAGGTCTTAATCGAAGTTCCTTGGTTTTGTATTGCAGCATCGGTAGAAGCTCAGATCTCTTTGATTATGTTTGAATTTTCTTCATGCCTTTTAGCTGATTCTGCCATGAACTTGGTCAATGATTCTTCTATGCTTGGTCTCCGATCAGCATAGGAAGAGTTTCCATTATTTCGCGGGTAGAATCCTGGCCCTGCTGCTCTATACTACCCTCCAAGTTGATAGGGTGCACCGAACTATGTATAGTAGGCTTCTTCCAGAGCCTTCCCTTCTTCCTTTTGTGGATAATCTTTTGTATAGCGTGGTCCCTTGCATAGTTCGCATCCGACCTGAGCAGCGTACACTTTCTCATTTACTTTATTTATTTCTCGTCCAAGATTGTTGAGTTTGGCTTGGATAGCAGCAAGCCCATCAGAAGTTTCAGTACTTCTGGCCCTTGAAGATGTTCCATTGTGCCATTTCTGAGAGTATTCAGCCATTTCTTGAATGGCTATTTTAGCATCAACAGCAGTTTTAGAAGGTATGGTACCTTTTGAGTCTAGGATTTGTCGAGTTGGAAAATGTTAGCGTTGCATTTGGGCCATTTAGCTTTCCCATTCTTGAAGCGGTACGGTTTGCATATGTGATCATATAGTTGGTATTGCACCCTAAATTCTGACCATGGTTACTCGTTACCTTGTGTTTTATTGTTCAACTCTTGTGCGTATTCGTCGTATGTTTTGACTGTTTGGATTTCGTAAGTGAAAAGATCAGAGTCAATTTTTAGGAGGTGGTTGAATTCTTCAAAGGCTATGCACAAAGGTGTATCAAAGTGAAACAAGCCACCGTTAATTTTAAAAATTTCAGGAACGTCGTTACTTACATCGGGGTCATTTTCATCATTAGTTTCCTCATGTTCTTCATGTTTGCAAAGATTGTAGAACTTCAGTACAAATTTTTCAACAAGATCATCCCAAGTAGATATAGTGCCGATACATTCATTTGTAAACCATTCTTTTGCGGCACCTGAGAGTGAGGTAGGGAAGACACTAAGTCTAAATCGGTCATGACTTAGTCCCCTTATCTTGAGTGGCTCAACTACTTCGACAAAACTATTAATGTGTTTAAACACATCTTCTCCTTTATTCCCGTGAAAAGTGTTGTCACGAATTTTCAGTAAGAATGTCCCTTCAATCTCAATAAAGTTCTTCTCGATCATTTTCCCATTGGTGTCATTTGAGATGAAGCTTTTACTGGTAGCAAAAATATATTCCTTCGTGATCGGTCCTGCCATTGTGATCTTCTTCTATCCTGAGAACAAGAAAATGATAAGTAGTATGTGTTTTTAATAGAGGGAACACACAAAAACAGAGAATGATATACAGGTACTGTATCAGATGACAGATACGACGTATTCTATTGATTAGTGATACGCCGTATGAGTCTTTTGAATAGCAGTATGCCATATAGAGTTTAATGAATACGCCGTATTGTCGAGAAACAGATACACCGTTTAGACAGTAAAACTCAATACGCTGTCCTGATAAGAAGGTTTGATACGTCGTATCCAACTGGTGGATACGATGTATCAGGTGATCAGTCAGAACAGAGTACTATATAAAACAATTAATTGCAATAATTTAAAGCAAACAATTTAACTGCAGATAAATACAAACAAAATTTAAATAAATAAATTAAACAATTAGCAGTTAGAAATTAGAATTAATAATTATACACTAAACAAGTTAAAGGTTAGAAATACTAAAAAGAATAAAGATTAAACTAATCACTCCCCGGTAACGGCGCCAAAAACCTTGATGTGCGTGTCGTGTAGGTGTTATTTAGGATTATCAAGATTTTACATTTATATTTAGCCGACTAACCTAAAGACAACACTTTAACGGGTAGAGTACCCGGTCAAGATGTAGCTTCACGGTAAGTAGGGTGTCGAACACTAAGAGTGAGAGTAAACCAATTATTCTATTAGTATTTATTCTATTCTAGATTAGTCTAATTACTTGTTAAACCTATGCTATATACGTTGTTCTAACGAGATGGGGGGTTTCATCAGCCTTGAGAGACTCGGCACAGGTTTATGGTGACAAAATATACAATTCTAAGCACAAAAAATCACTAAAGCAAAATAAACAAAGCAACAGGAGCGGTACGAGCAAAATAATAGATAACTGTAATTAACCCATTATTAAAATCCAATTAAATGCCAGGGTTGATTAATTGAGTTAATGGCTTGCTTATTCGAGGCGGCATATCATTTTAAGACTTAGACGGTACTTCTTCCTAAGACCTAGACTACGAACAATCTGTCGATTAAGCATCCGCATAAAGCATCATATAGTCATTAATTATAATCTTTTCATAGGGAATTAAGCAGTGGTGATCCTTGTAAGACAATACTGGTTAGTTCCACACTAAAATCAATTACCAATTAAACTAGAACAATACTGGTTGAACAATTATCGGGTAACTGAACGGTCCAATAAGCTCATAATCAAAAGGTTAAAGACAAGGTGTTTGGCATTTGTGTTCCTATTGGTGCCGGGATATAAAAACACAACATGGAGAGCTTTCATGGCATCTAGGGGTTACTGGTTTAGTCTCCCTAGACCAAGTTGAATGATAGGTCATGTACAAGAAACATTAAACATGTATAAGGGATAAAACATAATTAAACAACAACGATAAATTAAGCAAAGCCGATTAAACCAAACCAAACTTTATAATTCTTCTTTAAACAGGCTAATACCGAGGGTATTTTCCTTACAATACTTTGTCATTATCTACAAACGTGATTAAACAATTAAGGAAATCGAATGATTAAGAAAGTAAGAATTGTACGATGTCTTCTATGGAATTAGGTTTAGTGCCCAACCTTGGCTGCTCTTCTTGGCTTGAGAAATTCGACTTCAGAAGTATTTTATGTAGAGAATATGTTTTTGCACACTGAAACTTGTTTTTGAGTCTTGTATTTATAGTGTCTGAAAATCCCTAGATACGCCGTATCGGGAGAAGGGTTACGGGTAGTATATTATAGGGTTTAATTTCCCTTGAAGTCCGCGATAAGATCAAATCAATTTAGGTTAATTACTTTTCCAAAAAATATCATAATTAATGCGGTATCTTTGATGATTGAAACAGCTTGTAATACGGGTATAGGATAGTAATGGTTATGCGGATCGGGAATTTGATCAATACGCGTTCTGTGATGTGTCTGGCGAGGATTCGCGTATCTCTCCTTGTTGGATATTGGAGTATTGATTCGTTTTGATACTTTTTCTTTGTCTTCGTTTAAGCTCTAGACTTGCGCTTTTTGGCTTTTTTGCACTAGTGACTTCTTAATTACAGCCATTAATCAAACTTTAAATATTTTCATGTACCAAATATCTTGCAATAATTAAACAAAAGTGGGTAAAACATGTGGGATAAATGATAGTAATATATGACGTTATTTGATGATATCAATCGTGAAGATGGTGAAATTACACCGAGATTCGTAGTATATTGTTAAAAAAAATAATAGAACATCCCTGAAAAAAAGGAGGAGATTATGAAGATATTTGGTTCGTTAAAGCTTAAACTGATGGCATTATTTGAAGGATCGATTATTCGTTGATACGTATTATAAATCAACGATGTAAAATTTTATATAAAGTGGTAGATATCGCCACTTGATTTTGTAAAAGTATGTATAGTATGGATGATCGGGAAGTTAACTGTTACAGGAACGCCAACTTAAGGTTGTTTTTTATCTATGATCTAGATGTTTGTATAAATATTTCTTGTCTTTATCATGGAACAGTCGGGAAGTATCTAGCAACTTGTACCTTATTTGTTTGGACTTAGTCTATTTGTTTTGTAAATTTATATATAACAACAATTATTTTCCTTTCCTAATCTCTAACCCTTAGGTTTTATTCGAATGAGGATGCGAGCAATCACATATGTCTATTCCGTCGTTACGGCCGTGTCTATGTTTTAGGCCTTAAGCCCATCCAAACACTAAGCCCGACCCAATAGTTAGCCCATATGCCTCGCTTATTGCTTGGACTATAAATACCCCTCTCCATAGCATGGAGAGGGTGTTGGTTGTTCTTGTATTTTGACATTTGCAAGGAATAATCATACCACCTCTCTTCCTTCTCTATATCTTTCATATCACACTATCTCTAAACCCTCTTATTCTTGGTTTCGTATGTTAGTGTTCATGTGTTAGGATTAGATTATTTGGGGACAACATGTGGTATCCATCGCCAAGGGAAAATTTGGTTATGCTTTTGGTTAAAAAATCGTGTTTTAAACATGATGTAAGAATGTATGTTTAGCTTCGGTTATAGCAGAAGGTTTTCATGTTTATAGACTCGGAAATAGCCGCGTATTGCTTATCATGTTATGATTCGGATTTAGTCAAAAACAAGTCAAGTTTAGGTAGCTCACAAGGAGCATCGTTATCATGTTTAGGATGCTCACAAGGAGCATCGTTATCATGTTTTAGGATGCTCACAAGGAGCATCATTATTGATTCGTGTTGTAGTGAGGTTGTTATTTTAGTTATTTAAGTTTTACATTTATATTTTGCTGACTTTTCCTAAAACAACACTTTAACGGGCAGTGTACCCGATCAGATGTAGTTTCGTTGGTAAGTACGGTGTCTATCACTAAGAGCGAGAACGTTAATCTTTATTCTATCAATATTTTGGTTAACTAAACCAGGTTAATTTAAACTATGTTAATTATATTCTATGTTAAACCTACGCTAAACCTATGTTAGTCCTAATTCTATAGATATGGGGACGGGGGGTTTCAGTCTGTGATACTGGCACAGAGTTGTTTGTGGTAACCCTTAGATAAATTAAAACACAATTAAACACATGCAAGTGATAGACTCAAAGATTAGAAGATGCGTCTAGCCAAAATATAAATGAAACTGTATTAACCATGATTAATCCAATTAAGACGTTAGTTTGTTTATTTAGTGCAATGAGTGCTTATCTCGAGGCGACATATCATTCCAAGATTTAGGCGGTACTCTTCTTCCTAAAACCTAGACACGTAGAATTATGTCACAATTAAACGCATCCGCATAAAGCATCCTATTTGCTGATTATAATCTATCTTAGGAGATTAATAATGGTGATCTTATTAAACCCTAGCTCATAGAGACTTTACCCACTTACTGCTTAATGGCAATTTATATTCTAGTAGTCCACTGTCCAAGTCTTTACCAAAAGAATCAGTACGTTATTTGTTGATCCTAGGTCACCTGCTAGTTCAACTTGTTCACATAAACCAATGGTAAAGATAGGGCATTAATTGTGATCCTATTGTTCTAGATATATAAATCAATATATGGAGAGCCATCCCGGGATCTAGCTAACTTGGTCGGTATCACTAGATCCAGTTGAATGATAGGTTGCATACAAAAGCACGTAAACAAGTATGAATTGATAAACATAAAAAGGCAATCAACGATATATAAAGCATTCGATATAAACAAACCAAATATTTAAATCTTCATAATCATGGCTAATACCCAAGGGTATTAGCCCTTAAAGCAGTGTTGTTGGCAACCCGTACAGAAGCAAAGTTAAATGTACCAAGACCAAAACAACAATGTTAAAGTTACATGTTTTTTTAATAAACCAAAAGATGAACCTACACCATCTTTACAAACACATGCTCAAGCTTCGTGAACACAAACTGAAGTTCCTACAACATCTTCCTTTCCTCTTTACATCTAAACTTCCTCCAACATCTTCTTTAGCTTTTTTAATTCTAAATTCCTTATTCAGAATTTATTGCCTAGTTTTAACAGCTGCAAGGTCCAAAGCGTTTCGTCACTGGAGGTGGCCTTTTTGTTGGAACAATAAGAGTTGTACAATTTGACCTTGTTCTAGGTGTTGCGGGTGCAAGATGTTTTGACCTTGATTTAGGTTTTCCAGGTTTGGTGATTGCTGCGGTTCTAGAGTTTGACCGTGGTCTACCTTTATAAACAGTCCTCTGCTCATTTGAACTTAAATCATCATACCACTATAAAATCTCTGATAGAATAGTAGCTTTTTTGCTTTTGCAGAGCTTGACCCTTGTTTACCATCAAAAGATTTCTTTTGCGCTTGGGTAGATCTAGACCCTGGTTTGCGTTTAGAAGCTTTTTTTTGTTCCCAAGTAGAATCAGAGCTACAAGTATCCTCAGAGCTTGACTTTAAGGTATCATCAGTGCTAACTTGAAAAGGGTTATGATCAGAGCTTTCATCAGAGGTAGCTTGAAAAGGGTTATGATCAGAGCTTTCATCAGACATAGCTTGAAAAGGGTTATGATCAGAGCTTTCATCAAAGGTAGCTTAAAAAGGGTTATGATCAAACCTTTCAGCATAGGTAACTTGAAAAGGTTTATGATCATAGTTTGTGTCTGATTTAATAATTATAACCTCTACAAATAAGATGTGATTGGTAAACTTAGTTTCCAAATATACATTGCTTCAATTTAGGTTATTTCCTAAGGTACATTAAGCTTAAAGGGGTGTTTGGATGAAATCAACTTGTTTTCTAAACTTAGTTTCTAAATGTACATTGATTCAATTCAGCTTATTTCATAAGACACCTTTAACTTAAAAGGGTGTTTAGATTAAATCAATTGTTTCATAAACTTAGTTTCCTAAGGTACATTGGTTTAATTCAGCTTATTTCATAAGGTACCTTAAACTTAAAGGGGTGTTTGGGTTAAATCATTTGTTTCCTAAACTTAGTTTATTAAGGAATAAACTTACTTTCCCAATTACTATATATAGTAAATTACCCTCCCTAACAGTCTAATACCTATGCAATATGCTGAAAAGAACTATTACCTGTTTCCATCACCATTTTCTCTTTTCCCTTGTTAACATCAATTTTCTCTTTTGCCTTGTTAAGATGTTTTCCAACTTTCTCAATCCTCTGTTCAAGAACATCCATAATCTTCATTTCTATTACCTTTCTTTTGTCATCTACAAATATAGCAAACACTTAATACATAGGCCACAACTAAATAATGGGTAAAATAACAAAATAAAAACAAGTGGCAAAATAAGTCAATGAAATAGCAACAACCTGTAAGTTAATACATTCCTTGTACACTTACCTTTCACACGCTGCTGTTTCTCCCACTCTTTTTTCGATAAATCATCGAGTATGTCATCAGCTATAGCATCATGAACCTGCCAGTTACTCCCATACTTATGTAAAATAATCGATCATGTCATCATTTAGTACAAACTTATTCAAGTCCAAAGATTTCCAGGAATCTGCCATTGATATGAACTTTGATATTGGGTTTGTTGGGTTTTGGGAGTGAAGAGTCAGGTTTGGTAGTGAGAAGTAAATGGAGTGTGTGTGGAAAAGTTTTTAAAATCTGTGTCCTAGGGAAACACGGAGTCAACACTCGTTTAAATGGGAAAAAACTTAAATACACATGGACTATTCATGCAATATTTTTTAAACAACAAGGACTAATGATGCAATTTAGTCTTTTGTACCCAAACTTAAATGATGGTATGCAGCTACGACAACGCTTCATTTTTAACTTGCAATGATGACATCTCAGCTTCTATGCATGAAAAGCGATATTTTGATTTGATTATTTATATCTTATCCCACTCATTTTTTCTCACATATACATCTAAATTATTTACTTAAAATTTTATTGAATGGCCAATTTTGAGGTTTTGGATGAACTTATAGAGATTACTGAAGAAGAAGGGTTTCTAAGATTTCTTCGTAATCGTTGTGATGACTTAAGGAGGCGAAGCGCCAGGAGTCGTGTGTTGATTGGTGAGATGGAGGCTTTGGAAGCTCGTGGGGTGGCTGTTGTTTGTTTAGATTGTTTGAAACAAACTCAGGCTAGAGAAACCGATAAGCTTGCCGCTTTGATAGAAGTGTTGGTCGAAACTCAGGCTGGTATCCATGAGAAGGAAGGTCATGTGGCTAAAATAGATTTAAATGATTAGGTTTTCATAGGTAAGGGTAGTTACTGACTTTTGTTTAGTTGATGGTTGAATGTAATGACTTTTATATCTTATGGCTGTATATCTAATCTTTTGAAGTTGTTACTTGTATATCTAATTGGCCAAAAAATTAAGTTCTTATATCACGCGTTTTGATTTATGCATGTTGTTGTTGTTTTGTTTTTGTTTTGATTTATGCAAGTGTTTTTGTTTTGATTAAGGTATGTTTGGTTCTTGGTTTAGAAAAAAAATGGCAGTTAGAAATGAGATGGCAGGAATCGAGAAAAGACACATCACATGGACCAACCATGCAAGCGCAAAAAGACAAAAATTTTGCATAGTAAAAATTACTGTGTTAACAAAGTTGTTAGGGACCAACGATGCAATGAAAATTTAATGTTAAAAGACGATTGTACCCTTCAGTGGAAGGGTGACGTGACCAGCAGAAATAACCGTCGTTAGGCTTAACGGGGCTTTAGGGACCCAACGGGCAACAACGGTGCCAAAAAAGGACCACGTATGAGAGTCCCCGTTATCTAGGGACCAAACAGGCAAACAGGGTTGAGTAGAGGGACCAACGGTGTAATTTACCCTAATGAAAAATAGTACATAGTTTATAAAAGAATAAGCTGGCAAATATTGACAACGAGGGTTGTTACCCGCGCGCTGCCGCGAAGCGCACGAGACTATTTTGCAATGGACCGATAACGTCAAGTACTATTTTTTAGCGATTGAGACTCACCTTGCAACAAACTGATAACCCTAAAGACTATTTCCGTGGACCTTTTAAAATATATATTAAACTTCAACATTTATTATAAAATCGTACGCGTGTCAGAACCATTGCAATATTGGGCTCATTTTGTTCGCAATTCGACGATCTTTTCAGCGACATTTTTTTTCTGAATGAAGCGATAGATATGCGCTCCGTAATTGACGAATAAAGTTTGTTTTATTGAAAAGTCGTAAATAGGTGAAAGTTGAGGGTATGCTTTGAAAATATAAAAAAAAAAATTACATTGATAAGCATGCACAGTTGAATATTTTATTCAACTTTTTTAGAAATTCGGTTTTTTAAATATATATATTAAACTTCAACATTTTTTATAAAATCATACGCATGTCAGAAGCATTGCAATATTGGGTTCGTTTTGTTCGCAATTCGACGATCTTTTCAGTGACATATTTTTTTTCGAATGAATCGATAGATATGCGCTCCATATTTGATAAATAAAATTTGTTATATTAAAAAGTCGTAAATAAGTTAATGTTCAAGGTGTGTTTTGAAAATATAAAAAAAATTACATTGGAAAACGTGCACAGTTGAATATTTTATTCAACTTACTGTTCATCCTTTTCTGATGTTTATTATAACGAGGTTCGTAACCCGCGTGTCGTCGCGGAGCGCGCGGGACTAATTTTGCAACGGATCAATAATCTCATTTACTGTTTTGTCTAACCTTGCCAACATGAACACGTCTAACCCCGTCAAAGGGACCTGTAGTAATATTTTAAAATATATATTAAACTTCAACCTTTTTTATAAAAGCGTAAGTTTGTGATAAGCATTGCAATATTGGGCTCGTTTCGTTCGCAATTCGACGATCTTTTCAATGACATATTTTTTATGAATGAATCGATAGATATACACTCCATATTTGATAAATAAAGTTTGTTAATCGTACGTATGTCAGAAGCATTGTAATAGTAGGCTTATTTTGTTCACAGTTCGACGATCGTTTCAGTGACATTTTTTTTCTGAATGAATCGATAGATGTGAACTCTATATTTGATAAATAAAGTTTGTTATATAAAAAAAGTCGTAAATAGGTTAAAGTTCAGGGTGCATTTTAAAAATTGTTTTTTGTTAAACATATATATTAAACTTCAACATTTTTATAAAATCGTCGCATGTCAGAAGCATTGCAATATTGGGCTCGTTTTGTTCGCAATTCGACGATCTTTTTAGTGACAAATTTTTTCTCAATGAATCGATAGATATGTGCTTCATATATTGTAAATAAAGTTTGTTATGCTAAAAAAACGTAAATAAGTTAAAGTTTAAGGTGTGCTTTGAAAATATATAAAAAAAATTATATTGATAATCGTGCAAAGTTGATTATTTTATTCAAGTTACTATTCATAGCATACTTCTATTTAATTAACCTATATACTATGGAGCATCGACTTTGGCACTTTAGTTGCTACAGTGCTACAGTACGGCCCAGTAGCTAGCCCAAAATTAGCTCAAAAAATGATTCAAAATCTGGCCCCCAAAGTAAAAAAATATAAAAAACGACCACTCAACAATTTTTTAAAAAAAAAGCTTGCTTTTCTTTCTTTCTTTTTTTTTTTTTTTTCTTTTTCTTCCTTCAAAAAAAAAGATAAAATGTAAAATATACAAAATAAAAAAGTTCTTGAATATTCACGACTTTTTTCTTACATTCAGAACAGAAATTTTAAATAAAAAATATACGGACAGAAATGCATCTGGACCACGAATAAAATGAGCCAAATATGTAGCAAACATATGACACACTTTCGATGAAAAATACAACTCTTTAAATTACGACCAAAACGAGTCCAATATTGATACGCTTTTAACGTGTGTACGATCTTATAAAAAATATTAAAGTTCAATACATATTCTTATAAATAAAAAATATGGTAGACCTTCTATAAAGTTTCATAAACCGTGCTGCCCCGCCGCAACGCGCGGGTTAAATTCCAACTCGTTATATACGAGGTTTGTCACCCGCGCCCTGCCGCGGAGTGCGCGGGACTATTTTTGCAGCGGGCCGATAAGGCCAAGTACTATTTTTCAGCGATTGAGACTCACCTTGCAACGAATCGAGAACCCTAAAGACTATTTTCGTAAACATTTTAAAATATACATTAAACTTCAACATTTTTTACAAAAACGTACGCATGTCAGAACCATTGCAATATTGGGCTCGTTTTGTTCGCAATTCGACAATCTTTTTAGCGATTTTTGTTTCCGAATGAATCAATAGATATGCGCTCCGTAATTGACGAATAAAGTTTATTTTATTAAAAAGTCATAAGTGGGCGAAAGTTGAGGATGCGTTTTGAAAATTGAGTTTCAAAAAATATGAAAGAAAAACGTAAATAGGTTAAAGTTCAGGGTGCGTTTTGCAAATTCTGTTTTTTGAATATATATTAAACTTCAACATTTTTTTATAAAATCGTACGCATGTCAGAGCCGGTGCAATATTGGGCTCGTTTTGTTCGCAATTCGAAGATCTTTTCAATGACATTTTTTTCCGAATGAATCGGTAGATATGCGCTCAATATTTGACGAATAAAGTTTGTTATATAAAAAAGTCGTAAATAGATTAAAGTTCATGGTGCGTTTTGAAAATATATACAAATTTTTTTCTAAAAATGCGTGCATAGGAGAATATTTTATTTCAACTTACTATTCATTGCTTTCTGCTCTTTTATATATACGAGGTTGGTAACCCGCGCGTTGCTGCGGAGTTCGCGGGACTATTTTCGTAACAGATCGATAACGCCAAGTGTAACTTTTAGCAAACGTGAGGGTGCGCAAACTTGAGGGTGCGTTTTGTAAATATTTTAAAAAATCTATTAAACTTCAATATTTTTTATAAAATCGTACGCATGTCAAAAACATTGCAATATTAGGCTCGTTTTGTACGTAATTCGACGATCTTTTCAGTGACATTTTTTTCCGAATGAATCGATAGATTTGCGTTTTATATTTGATAAATAAAGCTTGTTATATAACAAAAGTTGTAAATAAGTAGAAGTTGAAGGTTGATTTTGTAAGTTTTAGCAAACTTGGAGGTGCATTTTGTAATTTATTTATTTTAATATTGAAAGGGTTGGGAATCGTGCGTTTTTCAAATTTTTATTCCTTGAGCATTTATGCTCTTTCATATATACGAGGTTTGTTACATGCGCGCTATCGCGGAGCGTGCGAGACTATTTTCGCAACGGATCGATAACGTCAATTGTTATTTGTCAGTTGTTGAGACTTACCTTGCAACGAACTCATAACCTCAAAGACTATTTCCGCAAATATTTTAAATATATATATTAAACTTCTACAGTTTTTAGAAAATCATACGCATGTCAGAAGCGTTGCAATATTGGGCTCATTTTGTTCGCAATTCGACGCTCTTTTCGGTGACATTTTTTTTCCGAATGAATCGATAGATATGCGTTTCATATTTGATGAATAAAGTTTGTTATATAAAAAAAATCGTAAAGAGGTTAAAGTTCAGGGTGCGTTATGGATTTTTGTTTAAATATATATATTACACTTCAACATTTTTTATGAAATCGTACGCACGTTAGAAGCATTGCAATATTGGGCTCATTTTGTTCGCAATTTGACGATTTTTTCAGTGACATTTTTTTTTTCCGAATGAGTCGATAAATATGCACTCCATATTTGATAAATAAAGTTTGTTATGTAAAAAAGTCGTATATAGGTTAAAGTTGAGGGTGCATTTTGAAAATATAATTATTTTTTTTACTTTGGTAACGCCAATGAACAGTGTCTCGATTTTTTTAATAAGCCATGCACGTTTCCAATTTATGCTGTTTTATATATACTTATAATTATATAATGTTTAGTGTCTGTTTTATTTTAAAATTTTATGAAAACAACTAGTACTAGCAAAGTGGTCATTGCTTAAGAAGGGTATTGCTGACTTGTCATAATCTCACCGGAGAAGTTCACATGCTAATCTTCAGTCAAGTCAATTTGCATTCTTTATGGTTTTAATTATTGCCAACATAAGTTCTTCATGTTTCAATTTATACAATGTTTCGAGTATTGAAAACGAGAAAACAAAAGAAACCACAAAATCTAAATTTTACACTTATCCCTAGAAAGAAATCGAAAGGTGTAAACCTTGTATAAACGATATTTTTATAAGAAAAATGCAAGTTCGAATGGAACATATTTACGCCTGAAAACATACAATAAAAGTCCGATATGTTTATATAGTTTCTTTAAAGGAAGAAACGAGTGGAATGAAACAAATTTAAGGTTAGATAAAGGGGTACATATAAAATTATTGTGTTCGCCTAAAAGGGGACTAAGATAGTGATTGAACTGGAGACGATATGTTGTACTAATATACAAAGATGGTTATTGATAATAATATTAACGCCTTTAAAAAAATTGATAATAATATTAACGGATTCTTGTACGTATCTCCAAAACTAGAAAAAAAAAATAAAAAAATCTAAAACATGTATGAAAGTGAGTATTCTTCCAAGTTCCAACGACTTTAAACCTAAAATGTCATAACAATATACAGCTAATAAAGAAAATGGCCCTGATTCATTTGGATGTTCTCTTATAATGCTATATGGCCAAACACTATTTAATAAGTAATAACAATTATAATCTGTTTATTAACTAATTATGAAAGTTTGGTTTTGGTCCCAAAATTTTCGACCCAACTATTGGGACCTGCACCAATGTGAACACTTCAGTGTGTATGGTTGCAAAAGCAATCCTTTGTGCAAGACATTATAGGCTGGCGTGAAATTTGCAGATCGAAATCAAACAGTTGTCAAGTGAAATATAAGTATATAACAGAGACCATAGGACTGGTGGGGTTTTATTGTTGCATTTGGATTATTGGATGTGCGTTATATCTATTGTCTTCAAAGAAGCCAAATGTTTTTTAGTTGTGGCTTATTTATGATATTTTGAACAAAAATTGCAGGCCAAATAGAATTTGCTTGGCTAATATTATATTGGGTTGCGTTCAATGCAAAACTAGTATTTATGTATAGAACTTAGAAAACCATTGTAATTAAACCCTAAAGCCTAAAACCTAAACCTTAAATAGTAACTAGTGGTTCGGTAAGTTCTGTACATAAATACTAGTTATGCATTGAACGCTTTAAACCCTAAATCATAAACCTTAAATCCTAATATCTAAATCTTAAAATAAATAGAAATTAGTGGTTATGTAAGTTCTGTACATAAATAGTTGTTCTGCATTGAACGCTACACATAATACTTTCGACATAAGGTTAAGTCATTTGTGATGGTGAATGACAGCTAACGCATAGTTTGCTTGGCTCTTTGACTACCTTCAACCTGCTTTAGTATATACTGTCCGAACATTTGAAATTTTATAGGTTTGTAACAGATAATATTTGCTTGCAAATGAATATGAAAGGCACGCAAGTCGTAACTTGGCCGTCCTCGACGGGGGGCGACGGCTTCGAGCCACGATATGGTCAATTACAAAATTTATGTTTGATACATAAGATTATAAGTGATGTTTAAGTAAAGATATTAAAACAAAAATTATAAAAGAAAGGTGTTAAAATAATTTTTTTAAGAACGACAATTTTTTTCTCAATTTATACCACTATTTTAATATAAAATTATTATCTATTTAAAGATAAACACTAAGGATGCGTTTGGTATGTGGATTTTGGTGAGGAGGAATGGACTCAAAGTTAAAAAGTATTCTTTGTTGTGTATCTAAGGGAGTTGAAACAGTGCCCCACACCCTCAAATATGGGTTTTCAGAAATCGTAATGTATAAGCCAACTTTTGCAAGTTTTGGTCTGCTATTAATTTTCAGCCGTGATTTTTTTTGTCCCATTAGTATTATTTATTTATTTACATTTGTCCTTATATAATAGAGCAGGGCTCATCAATTAAAACTTATATAAAATTCAAATCATAATCTAAATTTAAATTTTAATTCAAATCCTAACCCGAATCCAAATCCAATCCCATTAACAAACCAAACGGACACTAAATCAATAACCTTATCCGTCCCGTCCCGTCTCCACTAAATTATATTATAATATATATCAATAGCCAAACAAAACGTCAAAGTTTTACACCATTTTCCACTGTTCATCGTGGAACAGTGATTTTACTATTCATGGTTTTGGCCCAAAAGTTTTACACCCCTTTTTTGGTTTTTAATGTTTATTGACGTGGCCAAAAAAGGCCCAATATGAAAAAAAAGGAAAATGCTACATCCACAAAATTTTTACAAACAAACTTCTACAAAATGAATTTTCACCAATTAAATCATCTTATTCATTTCTCTCTCTTCCTTTTAATTTTTCATCATCCTATCAATACATGCCAAATCTTTTTGTGAAAAATTCTTTTGTAAAACATTTGTGGATGTAGCATACCTCGAAAAAAAAACCGCTGTTGGCCCAAAATAGAAAAAAAATTACGAAATGTGCCCTCAGCTTTTAACTATTTACGATTTTTATATCTATCGATTCATTCAGATTAAAAAACACCCGCAAAAAGATCTTCGAATTGCGAACAAAACAAGACCAATATTTCAATGTTTCGATGTTGGCCCAAAATAAAAAAAAAATTACGAAACATACCATCAACTTTTAACTATTTACGATTTTTTTATCTAACAAACTTTATTTTTTAAATATACAACACATATCTACCGATTCATACAGATTAAAAATACCCGTGGAAAGATCTTCGAATTGCGAACAAAACGAGCCCAATATTGCAATGCTTCTGACATACGTACGATTTTACAAAAAATGTTGAATTTTAATATATACATATACATATGTGTGTGTGTGTGTGTGTGTGTATATATATATATATATATATATATAATTGAGATCAAATGAGAACTTTCTTAAAGTTGTAAAAATGAGAACCAATCAAAATCTTATAAATGACACTCTCCTTAAAACAAAATAAAAACATAATTAATTACAACTAAAGTTGTTAAAGATTTGATGGGTTTTATTTTGGAAATTGACGTAAACTAGGTGATACACTTAGATTCGATGTGTAATGTGTATCAAGTTTTGGTGTTGTGTATCAAGTTTTTAGTGGTTGATGTGTATTAGGTGTATCAATTTATGTATAACAAATTAGTTTTTTGAGATTTTGATGTATATGTATTAAATTTTTAATTGTGTATCAGCAATCCGTTACTCATGTATGAGTTGATTATTAGTCGGTTTAATGTTAACTTGTATTAATATTTTATATTTTGTTGTTTCTTTGCTAAAATGGTTATGTATCGATGTTTCAATGGCATTTTAGAGTAGTTTTTATTTTTACAATTTTAAAAAAGTTCTCACATTAACCCTTCTCTATATATATATATATATATATATATATATATATATATATATATTTATATTATGATATACATGGCATACATATATATATACTACTACATATATTTATCTTACATACATTTATATTTCTATTATCGTATAATATATATTTATATTACATCATGTATATATATATATACATACATGTATATATACATACATGTATATATACATACATGTATATATATATATATATATATATACATACATGTATATATATATACATACATGTATATATATATATATATATACGTACATGTATATATATAGGTCTATATATATATATATATATATATATATATATACACATGCAAAACAGTCCGTATTTTGAAGTTTGGTTCCGACTCTTTGGTTCTTTCGGATCTAACTAATATGACTAAAATACCCTTTAACGGACGGTTTTTAGTAAAACGAATTGAAGGGGTATTTTAGTCATTTTAGTTCAACCAAGGACCAAAAGTGGAACCAAACCTTCAAAATACGGACTGTTTTTGCAATTGCGAAATTCGACGGACCAAATATGCAATTTGGCCTAACCACAAGGACCATTTTTACAATTTACTCAATAAATAATAGAAGAGAATTAGGAAATTTTTATGAACAATATGGATATGAACCATTAAAAACACCGCCAACTAAGTCTAAAAGAATTAAAAAAGAAAATAGATTTAGACAATATAGAAAATCAAATAAAGTAAAATGTTAGATCAATTGCATAAACACTTATGTGCTTTATTATATACCATGAAAAAGGTTCTTTTTATTTTAAATATATACAATCAGGAAGATTGCTAAAGCAATCTTTTTTATTATAAACTCGGATCCGGTATGAACCGGCCTGAACCAACTCCTCACACAAAAGAATAGGTTGCCCCGTCCGTTTTCTCTCTTCTTCCCGACCCAACTCCTCACACAAAAGAATAGGTTGCCCTGTCCGATTTCTCTCTTCTTCATTGTAGGTATATGTTTTGACCCAACTGATACTCTTTTGGTTACTACACGTGGCATAGTCTCCCCTATCTCAATATCAACGTAGGGGTACGTGTTCTCTCTCTCTCTCAATTCTTCTTCTTCCCACTCTCCACCACTTTCTTCCTCATAATTTCTCACATACACTAAACAATCATTCATTAGAGCGTTCAGATCCATAAAACATATCAACAAATAACACAAACCCTAACATAAACCCTAAATTATTTTCTCAGGTTATTGCATGTGGATTTATAATTAGGGGCTGTTTGGACTCCTCCAAAAGTACCCACCGTCATCATCGTGTATGTGGGTTTTTTGGCGAAACATGGTTGTCGTCTTCACGGCTGTCCCTTTTGCGATTTATTTCTTTAGAAAATTATAAGCAATTTGAGATTACAATTTACGGGTAGACTTAATTACATCTTCAAAATTAATTTATGTACAACAAGTTAATTAGTTGTGGTCATTTTTAATTGATGTAGGTGCTAACAAATAAGGTGTTTGGTGGCAGGTTGAATGATGCTAGCGGTGTGTTTCATAAGATGTTATGAAACAAGAAACATGCAGGTCAAAAGATATATGCTTGGCTGAATGGTAATAAATTGCTTAAGCATTAGTTTTGGTTTATTTTTTCATAAATTTTCGATTTGCCTATTTTAAAGGGCTTCTGCTGATTGAGTACTTGAAACATATTATTCAACAATAATGTATGAATTGCTTATCCAATCTATCATATTAACCATTTTATCAATACTTATGGCAAAAAGAAACATATATTATTGTTGAACTTGCAGCCCACATGATATAGTATTATTGAATTTAGACACAATCCCAAGTAAAATGTTTCTATAAATTCCTTTTTTAATCTGATATAGGGAGCACGTAGTTGTATAATCATGACCAAATCGCTTTCTTCATCGACATTAACTGCGGGCTTATTATTATTTTTGGGTAAAGGGTTTCCCCGGTAAATTGTATTACACCAAAAAATCATTGAAGTACAAAGGATAAGGGTGAAGTCCCTTATCTTAGTCCTAAAATAGACACTCACAAGCAACTAAGTGCTACTAAACAACGCCCTACAGAAAGACACCCCAATCTTATGACTAAACAAAGAAAGTAATAGAAAAATACTTCCTAACACGTCTATTATGCGGATATCGTATTGGTCACAAAAACCAGCCATTGCTCTGGTAAATCATACATTGAGCCGCGTATCCATCATAAAATTCCAAATCTTCTTCTTCCATAAAAACTCCACCAATCAACGAGATATATTAGACACATCATTTTTCAGTAAGAAACAAAAATCACGTGTAACTCATCTGCTAAGCTCATAAAAAACAAGTTGTAGACAATAACCTCAACCATTGGACTAGCAATAATAGCCCCTAATCATGCCACAACTTGCATAGATCCTTAGGGCACTCACCTTAGGGCTTATTAATTTTTAATACTATTGCAGAGACATATGTTTGTTGTGCATATTGAGCATGGTAAAATTACAAAACGAGAGAAGCCAAAGATACCCGGGTTTAGTGACCTGTGGCTTGAGACGATTGACACGAAGATGAAATGAGAGACATAATTGGGTAAGCTTATTTGGAAAGTCTTAGGAACATAATCATTTTTATGTTCTATGATTACAGGTTTAAAAGATTTGGCGGTGTTGGATTACATGATTGGGAAGGATTGTTATTTGATTCCTATTGTGCTTTTTCAGGATTCGTGGATATCCGGTGATGGGCAGAAGAACCAATTTGACCAGAATGCCTCTTACATGGCTTCCACCCCTCGGTTTCACCAATCGATTATTCGTAAGCCACCTGCTTTTGATAGGAGTCCATAGTATCTATTTGAGAAACATAATCAGCTACTATCACTCCACCAACATAAGTCAATGAGGGCGTATTCCAAGGTGTTGGAGGTTTACGAAAGTATGGGGGTTACGAAGTTAGTTCACGAAGCCAAGGAGTTTGTGAGAGTGCTTGATGAGGCGGGATATTGTAACTTATACTTCTTAGCGATTTTAGTAAAAGGTGGCAATTTTTATCCTTTTACAGCGCTTTTTATTCTTTTACTTATGAGTGTATCAGTTTCGCCAATGAAAAAATTTTATCTGGTCAAAACGGATAAGATAAAAAAAAGTTGCTTAAAAGAGAATGAGGAATATTAAGTAGATAAAGACAATAATGAGGAATACAACAAACCTCCTTTTTGCTTATTATTTGTATATATTATGCCGTTTATTGCCACTCTTGAAAGTGATAGAAGTGCATGCAGCCTGTGTTAGCTTAACCCTATTAATAAAAAAAATCAACACATGACAAATATTAGTATTATAACCTGATGCCACAAGTTATAAGCCTGAATAAATAGCACCACATTTGGCCTAATGGGTTAACAAGTATTTTTAAGTCAAAGATTATGAAGAAATTAGTAAAATTTTATTTAAAAAAAGTTACTTTAGAAATGAAACTCATCTTGGTCCATTGTATTTGTAACGGTTCTAAGTAAATGACTATTTAGGCTACAAGGTGAGGAGGATTTTCAGTGATTCTCAACTTCTAATAAAGTGAAACGGTTCTGAAATGACAACAACCCTTATACTAATATATAATGCATCCTAATCACTTCTCCCCCTTATCTTAACTTATTTACAACATATATCAGCTGTTAGCCTTAAAATATTTAGTCGAACAAGGAAGCTCAGCTACTAATCATGGAATCTCATTCTTTACTTAATCATATATTGTAATAGGCTAGAAAGGATAAACGAGCTCGTTTATGTAATTTAATTGGTCACGTGTATCGGGCTTAAGCCCAACCAAAACCCAAGCCCGGTCCGTGTTAGAAAAGCTAGGCGTCCAACTTAAGGAGTCTAGGTATAAATTCCTATCTCCAAGTGTAGAGAGGGTGTTGGTTGTCATTTGTATCTTTCACATACACATAGCAATCCACCATCTCACTTTCTCTCTTTTGTTTCTCTCTCTAACTTCTTCCTATTTTCTTCTCATTTTATTCTTGTGTTAACATGGTGAAGTGAAGTGATATTACAGGTTCCTACGATTGGTATCAAGAGTCACGGATAGGTAGGTGTTTGTCTTTGTGGTTTTCTAGCTTAATTCAAGCTTATTTCAAGCTTATAAGCTCACGACTTACTTTGGATATAAGCTTCTTGAATTCAAGCCTAGTACTTTCTTGTTAATCTAGCTTATAGCTTATTAGGTTAAAGATTACGTGGCTTATTTTCTTTATTGTCTAGCTTATTTGAAGCTTATAAGTTCGTGGCTTATTTGTTCTTTGCTAAAGGTTTTTGCTTGTTTAATTCATAAACTAATGTACTTTCCTTGTTAAAACTAGTCATAGCTTATTCTCTTAAGTTTTCACAGCTTATTCAGTTAAGGTTATAGCTTATTAGATAAGTTTGAAGCTTATTCTTATGTTCTAAATGTTTGGTAGCTGTTTGACTTAAGCAAGTATCATTTGTTTTGTTTCTAGACGAATACAAGCAAGAAAACAAAAGTTTGTCCTTGTTTTTTTGTTTGTTAGTCGTCATTTTGTGAAAGAACAAAAGCTAGTACAATATGCGGTTTGTTACTATTCTGCCAGCGGTTTGTGATAAGCAACCAGCAGTTTGGTATAAAAAGTAACAGCGGTTTGCTTATTTTGATATGTAGCAGTTTGTAGTGTTTAGCAGCGTTTTAATAACAGGTTTAGCGGTTTATATACTTTTTCATGGCCTCTCTAAACGTTACTCTACCCAATTAAAAAGTTGGCAGCGGTTTGGTAAGAAAAGGGCAGCGTTTTAACGTGTTTTATATCGCATCGGTTAATTAGTTTTCTAGCGGTTTGTCATCTTTCATGTACTAGCGGTTTGTATAAATTGGCCAGCGGTTTGTCATGTGTAATTTGCCAGAGGTTTGTCCAATTTTGCCAGTGGTTTGATAATTATTGCCAGCGGTTTGTCCTCTTATTTGGCAGCGGTTTACCAGTCTGGTCTTGGCAGTGGTTTACTAGTTTTCTTAAGTCAGCCGTTTGTTATTTAAATATTTCCAGCAGTTTGACCTTTTGAGCTTGTCAGTGGTTTGAACTTGGTAGCGGTTTAAGGACATTTCTATACTTGACAAACTTCTGTGACAACCAAACTTGGACCTTTAATAATCAAGGACTTCTAATTAAGACGTGGACTTAAAAGACTACTCATTAATTATTAAACAACAAACCTTAACAACAAAACAATTATACATTCACGGTTTCTTCTTGATTTTGTAAAATCCTGTAAACGTTAATTGCATTCATTTAACCCAACTTCAATCACAACACATCTACTTAAGATCCTACAAATCATTTTCACTTCATAACAAACAAATCATTCATCATGACTACTCTAATCACAACTTCCATAATCGACAGTCAAATGCATAACAACATCATGGCAGCTGGTTTAAGGGATCGTCCACCAATGCTTGCAACAAGAAGATATGCACAGTGGCAAACACGTTTCTTAAGATACATAGATACAAGACCGAATGGTGATGCCCTGAGGAAATGCAAACTTGAAGGTCCTTACACACCTTATACTGTCATAATTATAGTTGTACCTATAACAGATGATTCTCCAGAAGTTCCAGAACGAATAGCAGTTGAGACAATCTTGAATATGTCTCCTGAAAACAAAGCTCATTATGAATAATAAAGGAAGCAATTCATTTGCTATTGACTGGAATTGGAGATGAAATATACTCAATTGTTTATGCTTGCAAGACAGCTCATGAGATGTGGATAGCTATTGAAAGGCTACAACATGGTGAACCTCTTAACATTCAAGATGTCAAGACTAATTTGTTTTAGGAGTTTGGAAAATTCACTTCTCATGATGGAGAATCCATGAAGTCATACTACTCCAGATTTTACAAGATGATGAATGAAATGATAAGAAACAACTTGACAGATGCTACAATGTAAGTCAATGTTCAGTTTCTTCAACAACTTCAGCCAGAATGGTCAAGGTTTGTGACAATTGTTAAGCAACAACATGACTTGGATACAGTCTCATATCACAAGCTCTTTGACGTTTTGAAACAGTATCAAAAGGAAGTTAATGAAATCCGTGCTGAGAGAATAGCCAAGAATGCTAACCCATTAGCACTTGTTGTTGCTGCTCTATCATATCCAGATCCTTATTATCAAGCACCAAAATCTCACAAACCATATGTACCAACATCAAAACAATCATCTTTCACCAGATACCAAATACAAAGGCAAAGATATTGTCAAACCAATCACACCTCCATCTGAGTCAGCTTCTGAAGAAGAAAGTGATCCAGAACAATCTTAGAGAGATAAGGATATGCAGAAAAACTTGGCACTCATTGCAAAGTACTTTAAAAAGATCTACAAACCTACCAACAACAACCTTAGAACTTCCTCAAACTCCAGAAATAAGAATGTGGATACTTCTCTAAGGTACAAGAATGATAATCAGACTGGGCAGTTTGGGAATAAGAGGACAGTGACTATTGTCAGGGCTAGGGAGACTATAGGCAGTCAGGTAGTGCAGCAGACTAGGATACAGTGTTTTAATTGTAAGGAATTTGGTCATTTTGCTAAGGAATGCAGGAAACCAAAAAGGGTAAAACACTACTTGTATCACAAGGAAAAGATGTTGTTGTGCAAACAAGTTGAGAAACCTGTTCCATTACAAGCAGAGCAAGCTAATTGGCTAGCAGACACAGATGAAGAGATTGATGAACAAGAATTAGAAGCACATTACAGCTATATGGCAAAGATCCAAGAGGTTCCTACTGCAGACTCAGGAACTGATACTGAGCCATTAGAACAGGTACAATACGATGCTGAATATAATGTGTTTGCCAATGAGAGACAACATTATGAGAAACCTGAATCCATTAGTAACACATATGTAGTGGAAAAGGTTGATAGTAATGTCAATCCTAATTCACCAAATATGTGTGATAATGATATTCAGAGTGACCAAAATGCTGAAGATGAGCGTGCTGCGCTTGCTAATTTAATTTCAAATTTAAAACTTAATGTTGATGAAAATAAAAAGATTCAAAAGCAATTAAAAAAGCAAACACATCACTTGCTCATGAATTGAAAGAGTGCAAATCTATTCTTGCGGAGACTAGTAGAACTCTGGGGGAGTCTAATAGTATTCGGGATAGTTGTCTAATTGCACTTCAAAATAAACAGACTGAGCTTGAGACGTACAAGACCTTAAATGACCGTACAGTTGACTATGACAAACTTGAATGTAAGTTAAATGAAACTCTAGGACTGTTAGCTCAAAAAGAAATTGATATGAAAGAAGGTTTAAAACTTAAAGCCTATAAAATCTCAGTTGTCAAAGAGAAACATGATGAGTTAGTCAAACAGAGTTTTTTAACGAAGTCACATTACGAAGGTCTTGTCAAAGAGAAAACCAAGGTAATAACGGATTTGAAACTTAAGGAAGAAAAAGACATTAACAAAATAATTTCAATGGAAAAGCAACTAAAGTTTTTGAATGAAATTGTTTATAAAATGAATCAATCAATTCAAACCATTCATATGTTAGCTCTCCCAAAGGTCCAACATTCAATGGTAGACCAACCTTTGCAAATCCAATGTACCTTAAGAAAGCTCAATCTGAAAAGCCATGTTTGTATGAGATCCCATATGACACATCTGATCATGCAAACAGATTCGTCCCTGATAAGGAAGAGACCCTGACTCTTGAAAAAGAGAGTCGATCAAAATTAAATAAAGACTTAGTGAGACCTTATGATTACACAAAGCAAAATAGTCTTTATGAAAATTTTAAACCAGCATCACATGAATATCATGAACAGTTGGCACATGCAAATGAAGTAAGAAAGAAAATGTGGAGAAAATCTTTTGTGAAATCTAAACCAAAAATTTTCAAAAACATCGGTTTCTTACCTACTTCAAAATCAATTAGTAAAAGTAGACAAGCTTATAACGTAATGATCAATAACATAAATCATTTTAGAGAACTTGTTGATCAAGCTTAGGAAAAGCATTCTCATGATCATTTTCGTGCACCAACTGCTCATGATATGGAAATCCTAATTAAAACATATTTGATGCCTCTTGCCCTAAAGACACAGAATGATTGTTTCAAATTTGTTCATGAACTTAAGCAAGAAGTGCATGCTGATTTAAAGTACGTTGAATCTTTTGAAAAAGAAATTGACGAACTTAAATATGATAAAGCAGAATTTTCAAACAAGTATGATATACTTATGCAAGAATGTGTGTCTAATGATGTTATGTGATCTATTTGTATTCGTTATCTGATTTAGATGCTCACACTGAATTGCAATGCTTATATCTTTATAAAGTGAAAGAATGTGAATGTCTTGCACAAAAGCTTTCGAAACAAACTGAAACTGTTAGTAAAGAAGTTTATACTGAGCTTTTATGAAGTTTTGCTAAATTAAAAAAATGCTCGATTTCTCTTGAACTTGCTTTACAACAATGTCAAGAACAAATGAAAAATGACACAGTTTGCAAAGAAAAAGCGTCAAACGTATTTCTAAAAGAACGTGAACAATATTTCGAAATACAATATTTGAAAGCTCAATTGCAAGACAAGAACATTGCCATAAGTGAGTTAAAGAAACTCATTGAGAAGATGAAAGGTAAGAGTGTGGATACTAATTTTGAAAAACAATCAATCTTAGGGAAACCGCCTTTGTAACCAATTAGAAATCAACCAGTGGTAAGACAACCAACTGCGTATAAATCTGAACGATCCTCATTTCCAAGACATAAGTTTGCCTCCCAAGTTGGTGTGTCGCATGATTTGACAAAACCAGTCACTCCACATTCTTGGTCTCAAGTTAGGAAATCGCCTCAAAAAGCAAGGCAAGCTGTAAGAAACACAAATGTGATTAAGCCAGGCATGTATCAAATTGACACCAGGACAACACAAACTAGAGCACCACAGTTGTCTCAGACTTCTAGGAATACTAATCCTCGTGTGTTTACATCTACAGGAGTAATTCACAGAACTAATGTTTGCAGGCCACAACTTAGGAGCACTCAAATGAAAGAAGAATGAAGTAGACGACCTCATAGGGTTTTTAGTATTCTATTAAAGAAAGGCTTGTAACTGCGTGTAATGACAGTTTATAATATAGGAATTTGATTGTTTAATGATGTTAGTGCTACTTTTGAAAAAATGTGTGTTTAATTGAATTATGAGCTTGTGTTTCTAAATTTATTGAATGACTAAATGCTAGACGAGAAGCCCCTTAAAGTAGTTATGGAAAACTAGAAGGGGGGGGGCGTGGGTTTAAGATAATTTAACAGGTATCGTTTTACATTTTTAAAAATTTAGCTTTCAAAAACTATTTAGATTCGAGTTGTATGTCTTAAACCAATTCACATATGAAACAAATACAACTAATCTAAACTAAAGCTAAATAACAATGACAATAATATGAAGAGATAAGAAAAGGAACAATCAAACCAAGACGCCAAGATTTTATAGTGGTTCGGCTACGAAGTACCTTTTGCCCTACTCCATTCCCCGAGTATCCTACTTGAGGATTTTCACTTATGTCAATAGTTCCTTTTAGCGGAGGGAAGGCAATAAGAGAGAAAGGGAAAACGATTTTACATGTTGCTATGTTATTTTCTGTACTAGCTATATGTCGAGTCCTTAATCTTAGCTAGAACCAATCTACCACTTCACAATCAATACATAATCACTAGATCTACACTATCAGATTTACACACAATCCGAATCGCACAAATACACAAGATAATTACAATAGAGATTTGGTACTTAGAAGAAAAGAAAAGAGATCACTAAAATAACTATTCGTTTCTTGCCGGAATACCAAATGTTCTTCTTTTGCACTTGAATGAGAAAGAAGAGATGAGAAGAAGAGATTAGATCACTTGAAACAAGATCTAAGAATGTTAATGATCAAGAGATTTAGAGAGAGAAAGAAGATTTTACGAGAGATCAAAGTTATTCTGAAAAATTTCATGGCTAAGAGGCTGTTTTTCTGCATAGGAATGGAGAGTATTTATGGCAGGAAGAAATTCCAACGTCACTGTGGGGCTATCCTGGCAGGTCAAGTTATATTAAGGGGGCCGCCCAGTAGACATATGCTCCTTTTTTTGCTCTTTTTGTGGGGTAAGATTATGTCTGGTATGGAACCTTCTATTTGAGAGGATAATTTGAATTTGCAAAATTTTATGTTTTTATAAACTTTTCTTTTATAATTAGAAATTATTTTGTATAATATTTTTGTGAAATTCTTTTGTAAAAAATATCAATGGATAGTGAGAAAAATATTCTTGATCATAATCTTACTCAATGACTTTGGTTGTTCATACCTTAAGTGATTACTAATCTTAGAAATGGAATTTTACGATTAATAATTTGTAAACGTTTAATTTTATCGTAAAGGTTTTTACATTTTGTTTATATCAAAACATTGAGAGGTCGAAAAATATAAATAACGTTTTTAGACATTATTTGTATTAACAATCTCCCCCTTTTTGATGATGACAAAACATAAACTTCATTTTTGTTTATATAAATTATTAATTACACATTATATATGAGTTTTGTTCTATTTCTCCCCCTTTTTGTTGGATTCAAAAAGGATGATCGTCGAGTGGTTGTAGGAAGAAAGAAATCAACGATATCAAGACTTCCCCTTGATGTATGCTCCCCCTCGATCGGGGTACCAAGGGATCGATCTTATGAAAATTGTTTGCTACAAAATAAAGTTAGTGGTACAAGAGCAAGACAAATATCTTTTAATCATAACATTGAATTCAAGTCACCTAAAAGAGAGTTTCATTCAACAATTAAGAAACTCATACAATAGCGAATGCAATTAATGCATTCATACAACATAAGATAAAACTAGAACTAATACAAGATAATTAATCCATAAGTCACACTCCATACTTTATGAGATAAAGAGAGACAATACTACATAAGTCCTAAATGATTCATGATTTATAGAGAATGAATTTTTGAGCAAAAAGGTTTGGGGTGACACGTTTATGAAAATTTTTGAAGCCATTTCAAGGTAGAGGTGGAAAGTGTGAGGTGATTGCGGTAGTGAGAAGATACTCAAGATGAGCAAACATGATGTTTATCTATTATCTTAAGGTTTAAGAAAAAGAAGTTCGGTTGAGAAGCAACATAATAGCAAGTTGACCCATGGTAGTCATGGTAGTTGTAGTAAAGAGGGTGGCCTATGATAGGTGGTTGAGTTGTGGTGATGGAGTGTCATGAATGTGATCAAGAGGAGTGATTGGTGACAAAGAGAGTGTGATATCATAGTAGGATGATGACTTTGGAGTGGTTGAGGTTTTGAAGGTCTAGGAGGAATCTCATGAGATGTTATCAAGCAAAGGGTTGAAAAGTTGAGGAGAAGTTGGTTCATTTGACGGTGGTGGTTAAATTTGAAGTTTTGATTGAAAAGAAGAAGATGTATTCTCTTGGCTTGATGATGTTTGATTGGTGGATGGAGTTTTGGATGATGCATTTGGAGGAGTTGGAGATGAAGAAGTTGTTGTAGGCGAAGGTGTGTTGGTGACATCTTCATCACTAGAGATGTTAACAAATAGTTGTCTAGGAGGGATTATGGTTAGTTTGATTTTCTTGGAAGGGTTAGAAAAAGAAGCTTTGGTGGAATTCATGGTAGAATGGTTTGAGGAAGATGAAGATGGTAAGAAGAATAGGAAAGAAGGCTTATTTAATTTGAAAGCATAGGATCAAAGTAGAAAAGTGTGAGGATTAAGGAAATAAATTCCAAAAGTTGTTTAGCAAAATGCATGAAGTTTAGCTGGTCTAAGAGAGAATAGTCAACTGCACATAAAATTAGGCAGTCACAGTAAAATTTATGTGACTTCTGATGGTGGTCCCATATATACATGGCGGTCCCAGATATATTAGGGGGCCATTCTCTGAAGACGGGAAAATTTTCCAATTTTTTTGCAGATTCTGTACAGAAAGAGATTTCCTATTTTTCTCTTTTGCAATCAACTCTATTTCATCATGAATCATATAATGCTTTAACAATTAAATTCATAAAACTAATCATTCCAAATTCAATCAAAGAAACACATGTATGCATATTAGCTAATAGATAAGCATGCATATCATCATATAGGTATTTATAATGTATCAAGTTCCATGCAAACAAGTGTTTAGGATGATAAAATTGAGAGATCATCCAAGGCAAGTTATGTTGCCCGTACTACATACTAAGTTACCACTAAATAATCTAAGTTTAAGTACTTAAGCATCATGAATTAATAAGTAATATAATTAATAATGTCAGAAAGCACATTTCCATATTGTTCACTTCTTGATATTTCTCCACAAGTTTCTGAGGCCTTTCCCGATTGACCTTAATCCACCACGGTGCTTGTGTCTAATCTGAACTTGACGGTTAAGGATTTTGGTTTGATAGGTGTAAAAGGGTTCCAAGTGAGGGTCAATGTTAGGTAGATTTTGAAAAACTTAAGGAACTTCATTTGTTAATGAATTGACATAACAAATGGGGGAAGGAGTGCTTGCACGCGTGGTCCCTTCGCCATTTCCATCATCATCATCATCGTTAAGATGAGAGGAGGATGGTTGGTCAAAGGCAGAAGAAGAATAAGTGAAGTGACGACCTCTTCTCGTGCCACGATCCTTTCTAGTCTTTCGCTCTTGTTGAGCGGCAGGAGGATTCATGACACGATCGTACAAGACATAAGACTCATTGTACAATTCATGATTTTTGTTCATGACGAGTTTAAACAAACGGGTCAATAACATACCATAGGGTAAAATCAACCGCTTTTGTTTAGTGACCCACTCCATTCGTTTTGCCATATAATAGGCAAGGTTGAACTTTTCGGAGTGTACAACATAGTAAATCATGTAACAAAGACACACGGGAACATGGTCCTGATTACCCCCCAGACAGAAAATGTTTTCCCAAATAATTTCTTCCAAAGGCTTCAAGGTTGGCACAATTTCACGAGTGAGAATTTGATATTCAAGAACATCAATTTCTTCCTCATGACGGATGCGGCGGACTTGACATTCTCGATCAATTCGAATAGACGAAATGATGTCATCAAAAGAAGGAGGGTTGGTTTGATATGGACCATCCGTAGGGACACTATATGCTAACTCGTCAAGTGACCACTTGTCAGTAAAGACGCAGGCACCCTCGCATGGTATGTCAAGAATTTGAGCAAATTCTTCAAGAGAGTAAGAAAAGAATTGATTTTGAATCACAAATTCAATGAACAGTTGACCTTCGTCGGAATAGTTTAATTGATATTGACTATAAAACTCTAGTATGAAACGAGGACAAATTTAGTCATTAATTTCAAGGAGACACTCAAATTCAAAACAAAGTGAAACAAGGACCGAACATAGTTTAGATCCACAAAGTTGTCAAAAACTACCCGACCCTCATGAATGCAACGACTTTCAAGGTTTCTTAGTTTTTCTTTTATAGGTGTTAGTTTTTCTTTTATAGGTGTACGGTATTCATGTGATATTATTGGTAGATAGGCTCTTGTATTTTTGTGATCTTCGGATGACTTACGAGGCATGATTTCCTAGAAAAAGAATAAAATAATATTTTATTACCGTTTACTTGTAATTTGTTATGCACATTATTTCTAGTGTGTGCCTAAATGTGACAAATATGGAGTAACGATTCACTCGACCTAAACTTTAAAATCCTAAGAGTTAATCCAAACGCTCCTTAGTTTGATTTTGCTCATCTAAACATGTCGAAAAATACATATGAGTTATGTATCTCGAGCTTTATTCATGAGATCGTTATGCATGTGTTTGAAAATGTTTTTAAGTTGTATTAACAATGCATAACAACAATTTTAATATGTTCCTAACGTGAGTGATTTGAAAATATAATTGGGGTTTTTGGTTCGAAATCAATTTTTTACAAACTCACAAATGTATGCAAATCCTTTGTCTACGGAAAGCATATTAGTTATTGTATCCTAGTAGTCTTGATTGTACAAAATTGAAAGAAAAATAAAAAAATCCCCAATTTCAATTTTTGTGTTCATCATGAAACCTAGACTCAAATTGAAAGAAAATAGATGGAAATAACCTACAATTGATGATGTTATGAATGATTGTAGATGTTGATTTTATCTTCAATTTGTGTTTTAATGGGTGATTTTGAGTTTTTGGGTAGTTTTAGTCGTGTTCGTCGCTGCAGAGAAGAAGGGGTGCGTTTGGTTTTGTTTTTGGAATTCTTTTTGACTAAGTGTAAAATATGGTGCCTGCTGTTGGCGGTCCCATATTTATCAGGCGGTCCCAAATATATTGGGGGGCCGCCGGGGATAGTTTGATGAAAATTTTGCAAAGAGGAGTGACATTTTAATTTACATTTCGCGAATTAAAAATGCTTAAGGTACTTCGGATGAAGTATTTAAGTTGTCACGACACGAAATAGAACACCGACTAGAATTGAGACAGAAGAAGGAGAAGCAGACTAATTTGATTTATGGAATGTGTTTCATCATTCCTAAACCAAGACGTAGATAGTTAAACAATTCACGTTTAAGGGGTTTCGTAAAAATATCGGTGATGTTGTCGATGGACGGCACTTTTTCGATTGAGATATGTCCTTTCTGGACATTATCACGAAGAAAGTGGTGACCAATTTCGATGTGTTTGGTTCGAGAATGTTGCATCGGGCTTTTGCTAAAGTCAATCGCGCCTTTATTGTCGCACATGATCGAGACGTCGTCAAGTCGAACGTCGTAGTCGATAAGAGCTTGTTTTATCGATAGTGCTTGTTGACATGCCTTTCCGGCGCTTACGTATTCGGCTTTGGTAGTGGATATAGCAAGAGCGGTTTGTTTCTTTGAGAACCAAGATGTCAAACAACATCCTACGAACGTACAAATACCGCTAGTGCTCTTTCGATCCACATAATCTCCTGCATGATCAGAGTCGGCATATACTACAGTTTCTATGCCGGTCCCCTTTGGATACCATAATCCTAAGTGCGTAGTGCCTTTGATGTATCGAAAGATAAACTTAACCTCTTCAAGGTGAGAGATTTTGGGAGCCTCTTGGAAGCGGGTACAAAGGCAGACACTAAACATGATATCGGGCCTACTTGCCGTTAGGTATTATAAACTACCTATCATGCCTCTATACTTGGTACTATCTAGCGACTTACACTCTTTGTCTTTCTTGAGTTTGGTATCGTAGGACATTGGGGTTTTCATTGGTTTAGATTCTTCTAACCCAAATTTTTTAAGCATTTCCTTAATATATTTAGACTGATTAAAGAAAAGACCATCTTTCATTTGTTTTATTTGTAGTCCAAGGAAGAAGTTAAGTTCACCCATCATGCTCATCTCAAACTCGTCATGCATGATTTTGGAAAATTCATCACACATGTCTTGACAAGTTGAGCCAAATATAATGTCAATGACTATATTTGAAACAGATGATGAGGTATTGAACCTTCTTTTTAGTATAAAAATGATGTTTATCTACCATTCCTTTTTTTATATTCATGTTGAATAAGAAAAGATTTTTATCTATCATACCAAGCTTTAGGTGCTTGTTTAAGACCGTATAAAGCTTTCTTTAGTTTATAAACATGATCCGGTTTTTCAAAGTCAATGAATCCTGGAGGTTGTGCCATGTATACCTCCTCATTGATAAAACCGTTCAGGAATGAACTTTTTACATCCATTTGGAATAGATTAAAATCTAAAGCACAAGCATAATCTAATAGTATCCTAATTGACTCAAGTCTAGCAACTGGGGCATAAGTTTCATCTTAATCGATGCTTTCTTGTTGATTATAGCCTTGAGCAACTAACCTAGCCTTATTTCGAGAAACACTACCGTTCTCGTCTGACTTATTTCTAAACACACACTTAGTTCCTATGATTGTCATATTCCTAGGTTGTGGAACTAACTCCTAAACGTCGTTAGCAATGAAATGATTTAATTCTTCTTGCATCGCGACTATCCAACTATCATCTGTTAAGGCTTCATTCATATTCTTAGGTTCTATATTTGATATAAAACAAAAGAATTTACTTTGGTTTTGGGCTTGTAATCTAAGGATTCTTAGGTTAAGGTTTCCTATGACATTTTCCATTGGATGGTTCCTAGATTCCTTAATATTGACTATTTCGTCAATCTCTAAAGTTTCATCCTCAATGTCATTTTCTAGGTTTTTCTTTTCGGTAACCTTAATTGCTTCTTCTTCATCTAAGTCATCATCCACCAAGGGTGATGTCTTAGAGGGTGGAGGAGTTTCATCGAATGTCACGTTGAGTGATTCTTCGACTTTCCAAGTATGTTTGTTAAGGATGATGTAGGCTTTACTATTTTGCAAATAACCTAAAAAGATATATTCGTATGACTTTAGGTCAAACTTTGTAAGGTGGTATTTAGTGTTTAAAATGAAGCACTTGCTTCCAAACACTCTAAAATAATCAAGAGTAGGTTTCCTACCTCTTAAGAGTTTATAAGGTGTTTTTCCTAGGATGACTCTAATTAAGATTCGGTTAAGAATGTATGTTGAAGTATCTATGGCGTTACACCAAAACTTTTGTGGTAACAATTGCTCATTCAACATAGTCCTACTCATTTTTTGAAGTGTCCTATTTTTCCTTTCGACCATGTCATTTGATTGAGGAGTGCGTGGAGCCGAAAAGTTGTGTGTAATACCATTGGCATTACAAAATTTTCCAAATTGCACCTCTTTATCAAAATTCCATTCCTACCCGTTCGGTCCGGTTCTTTTTCGACACTATAGTACTCCTAATTTGGTTTGAAATTTCTTACTAAATATTTTGAATTGATCAATAGGCCTCGGTTTTGTCTTATGGATTCTATTCCTGGTATACTTGAGTAGTCATTACTATCGAATAGGTTTGTAGCGGTTTCCTACGTAACTCCGTACGACGGATGGACCAAAGAGATCCATATGAAGGAGTTCTAAGCATCTAGTCATTGGACTTATTCTACTCTTTTTATGTCTAGCGTGTGAGCCTGCTTTCTAATTTTGCAAGCATCCAGAAGTGTTGATCAAACTTAAGCTTAGGTAAGTTTTTAACTAATTCCTTAGATGCTAACGATTGAATGAGACGCATATTTGCGTGACCTAATCTCCTATGCCACAACGTGAAATTTTCATCAATCATTGCTAGACAAATTTGATCTTTGGGTTTATTTCCTAATTTCATCACATATAAGCCTTTCTTCCTAATACCTTTCTACCTATGACCTTACCATCCTTAGTGATTTCACTATCATGTTCAGAGAAAGTTACTCTACACTTATTATCACATATTTGTCCTATACTTAACAAGTTAAATATTAAATTATCTATATGTTCTACATTATCTATTTTGAGAGAGTCTTTCGAGATCGTACCTTTGCCAATGATGTTACCACGAAGATTGCTACCAAAAATAACATTACCTCCGTTGTATGCCTTGTAGCTTGAGAAGAGCTTTCGGTTACCCGTCATGTGTTTGTTTATCCACTCATCGGGTTCCAAGTCGACTCCAAGACATATCTCACTTGATACTTGAGCTACTAGACACGTTTCGTTATTGACTTTCCCATCATCTTCTTCACCGCTATCACACCAAGAACCTCCGAAAAATGCTCTTTGGTTCTTGTCTTTCGGTGGTTTTGGACATTCTTCAATAAGATGATTCGGGTCGCCGCATCTAGAGCATTTTCTATCACATTTACCGTTCTTGTCATCACGGCTTCTTTGGAATGTCTTTTGGTCATTCCGAGGTTGTCTCACGAATCTACTTCTTCTCTTAAAGAACTTCTTGAATTCTCATACTGCCATTGCGTACTCTTCGTCTTCACTTCCGGACGTCGAACACTCTTCATCACTAGATTTTTTCTTAGCCTTTAAAGCAAGAGATTTCCTTTCAACTTTTGCTTTGACTATTTTAGAATCTTTCTTGATGATCATTTCGTGAACTTTAAGGTTCCTGATAAGTTCATCAAGAGATAGTGACGTTAAGTCTTTTGACTCTTCAATTGCCGTGACTTTTGCTCTCCATTTAGGATGTAGAGCCCTAAGAAACTTCCTAACATAGTTCTTGCTAGAATAACCTTCATCAAGAGCTTTTAGACTAGTAATAATAGTGTTAAATCTAGCAAAAGCACTATCTATATATTCGTCTTCGAAAATGACGAATTATTCATATTGTTGAACCAAAAAGGTCGATCTTATTATCTTTAACTTGATTATTACCTTGATGGGTGATTAACAAAGTTTTCCAAATTTCTTTTGCCGTGTTACACATAAAAATTCTTTCATATTATTTTCTAGGCAAAGCATTATAAATAATCATTTTAGCTTTATTATTTTTCGCGAGTCTCTTTTTAAGATAATCGCTTTGTTTTTCAAAAGGGATAACCTCATCTAATTTGGTTTCTGGATTTTGTTGAATGGGTTGAAAATCACCGTTGATAATAACATGCCAAAGATCTAGATCTTTTGATTTAACATATGTCTCGAATATATTTTTCCAATAAATAAAACTATCACTTTCAAAGAGTGATGGTCTTTGCATAGATTGCCCTTCTAGATATTTGTCGGAATCTATAGATCGATCCAAGCTTTAAAATACAGTATATTTTAAAAATCTTGAGTGACCTTGGCTCTGATACCAATTGTGGAAACTAGAAGTGGGGGTTGAATAGTTTACAGGTTCGTTTTACATTTTAAAAATTAGCTTTTAAAATATTTAGATTCGAGTTGTATGTTTAACCAATTCACAATATGAACACACAATACAACAATCTAAACTAAAGCTAAATAACAATGACAAAAATATGAAGAGATAAGGAAAGGAACAATCAAACCAAGACGCTAAGATTTTATAGTGGTTCGGCTACGAAGCACCTTTTCGCCCTACACCACTCCTCGAGTATTCTACTCGAGACTTCACTATGTCAACAAGCTCCTTTTAGACGGAGAAAACCGTTTACACGTCGCTTACGTTATTTTCCGACACTATGCTAAATGTCGAGTCCTAATCTTAGCTAGAACCAATCTACCACTTCACAATCAATATACAATCACTAGATCTAAACTATCGGATTTACACACAATTCGAATCGCACAAATACACAAGATAATTTACAATAGGAGATTTTCGTCTTAGAAGAATGAAGAGAGAATCACTAAATTAAAATTGTTTCTTGGCGAATAGAATGTTTTCTTACATTGAATGAGAAAGAAGATATGAGAAGAAGAGATTAGATCACTTAAAACAAGATTTAAGAGTGTTAGTGATCAAGAGATTTAGAGAGAGAAAGAATATTTTAGAGAGAGAAAGTTATCTGAAAATTTCATGCTAAGAGGTCTGATTTTCTGCAAGGAATGGAGCAGTATTTATAGGCAAGAAAATCTAACGGTCACTGGAGGCGGTCTCGGCGATCCTAGATATATAAGGGGGCCGCCCAGTAGACCACGCTCCCTTTTTTGTCTTTTTGTGGGGAATGTTGTATCTGGTATGAAACCATCCATTTTAGGGGAAAATTTTGAATTTCAAAATTTTAAGTTTTTAATAAAACTTTTCTTTTAATTAGAAAATATTTTGTATAATTATTTTTTTTAAATTCTTTTATAAAAATATAATGGATAAAAGAAAAATATGTTCTTGATCACTAATCATGCTTAATGATTTGTTTGTTTATACCTTAAGTGATTACTGATCTTAGAAATGAAATTTTACGATTAATAATTTGTAAACGTTTAATTTTATCGTAAACGTTTTTACATTTTGTTATTATCAAATCATTGAGAGGTCGAAACATATAAATAACGTTTTAGACATTATTTGTATTAACAGTAGTGCCTATTAGTTCTAGAAAACCTAAAAGTCAAGCGAACAAATCTGTTGCAACACCCCCTAAGAAAACAGTTGCATCAGAATCCACTATCCAGAAATCCAAGAGCTACTATAGGATGTTGTATGAGAAAACTAGTAAGGCATAAAAATGGTGGATTGAACAACAATGCCTATCAGGATATAAATGGGTTCCTAAGATAAAAATGAAATGGGTGCCTAAAGTTAGGAATGAAAATGTGAAAAAGAGAGTTAGTTTTGATATAGATAATGCATCTAGGATAACTAATGTCTTGAAACTCACAAATACTTTACGATCTAATTTGTCAAGTATTCCATCGTACTCTAATTCTCTTGCAGATTGTTCAACTCATCCTATTCATTATTGACTCTGGATGCACAAAGCATATGATGGGCAATCTAAAGCTGCTGTGCAATTTTGTGAAAAATATATGGATACCGTTCGTTTTGGCAATCATCAATTTGCTCTAATTATTGGTTATAGATATTTGGTTCAAGGAAATATCATGATCAACAGGGTTTATTACGTCAAAGACCTCAATCACAATCTCTTCTCGGTTGGTCAATTTTGTGTTGCGGATTTGGAGGTTGCTTTCCAGAAATCTACTTGTTTTGTTAGAGATCTTCAGGGAAATGACTTACTCACCGGTAATCGTGGATCTGATCTCTATATAATTTCTCTTCAAGAAACATCTTCATCAACTCCAATCTGTTTCATGGCTAAAGCCTCACCAACTCAAGCATGGTTATGGCATCAAAGACTTTCTCATCTTAACTTCGACTACATCAACTTGCTTTCAAAGAAGGATGTCGTGATTGGTTTACCAAAACTAAAATATGTCAAGGATCAACTATGTTCATCTTGTGAAGTAAGTAAAGCAAAAAGAAGCTCATTCAAGACAAAGGCTGTTCCAAGTTCAAAAGGACGACTAAATTTGCTTCATATAGACTTATATGGACCTATGCGTGTTGCAAGCGTAAATGGGAAGAAATACATTCTAGTAATTGTTGACGACTACTCCCGTTATACTTGGACTCTATTTTTATGATCCAAGGATGAAACACTAGAAGTTCTAAAATACTTTCTCAAGATGATTCAATGAATTCTTTAAACTCAAGTGATTTCTGTTCGAACTGACAGAGGCACAAAGTTCTTAAACAAGACACTCCATGCATATTTCAAAGAAAAAGGAATTTAGCATCAAACATCTACTCCTCGAACACCTGAATAGAACGGTGTTGTCGAAAGACGAAACCATACTCTGGTTGAGGCTGCTCGAACGATGCTTTCAGCTTCTAAACTTCCTTTGTTCTTTTGGGCTGAATCAATTGCAACCGCATGCTATACCCAAAATAGATAAATCATAATCCCGACACATGAGAAAACTACAAATCACATCATCAATGGTAGGAAACCTTTAATTAGACACCTTCACATCTTTGGTTGTACCTCTTACTTAACCAGAGATGGTGAAAATATTTACTAGATGAAAGAAAAAGGGGATCTATGCCTTCTGGTGGGATACTTCATTTAGTCTAAGGGATATCAAGTTTACAACATGAGAACCCGATTGATAGTTGAATCCATACATCTTAGATTTGATGAGATCAAAGAGATGCCTGAGACATCTGTTGATAATAACACTTCAGGCCTCATTCTCCAACGACAACAGGCGTCAGATTATGACGACTTTGGCCCCGCGCCCCAACTACAAAATGTTTCTTCTTCAGCAGATACAACAGCTTCATCACAACAAGAGTTGCATCTTCTTTTCGTTCCTCTATATGACGAAATTTTAACTACAGGTACTTCAAGTGTCAACAAGTCTTCTTCTCCCACCGACAGTTCTAAACAACAAGACACACCACCTACAACGAATGTTCGATATTCATCAGAACCAACAACTCTAACTAAAACTGTTTATGCTGAGGAAAACAACGATAATCAAGCAGTCAATACACAGGTTCAACAAGATGAATTTATCAATCCTTTCTGTACACCGGTACGAGAAGTTGCTGAGTCTTCCTTACGCAATATTGATAATTCAAATATGCATACCTTCTATCAACCATATAATTCTGAATACCGATGGACCAAAGATCACCCGCTAGAACAAGTTTGTGGAAATTCATCCAAGCCAGTGCAAACAAGACGAAAACTTGCAACAAATCCTAAAATGTGTATGTTCGTACTCACCGTGAGTACTGCTGAACCGAAAAACATTAAGGAGGCAATGGCTGATTCCGCATGGATAGAGGCAATGCATGAAGAGCTTCATCAGTTTAACAAACTACAAGTCTGGGAACTCATCGACAAACCCTTTGGCAAGAATGTCATCAAGCTAAAGTGGTTATAGAAGAACAAAAGGATGAAGATCAAACTGTTATTCGCAATAAGGCACGACTTGTAGCTAAGGGATATGCTCAGGAATAGGGTATTGATTTTGAGGAATCATTTGCTCTAGTTGCTTGCTTGGAAGCTATTTGAATTTTCGTTGCCTATGCTGCACACAAATATTTTCCAATCTATCATATGGACGTCAAAACGGCTTTTCTTAATGGTCCACTGAAGGAAGAGGTTTATGTTATGTGGAAAACTAGAAAGGGGGTTGAATAGTTTACCGCTTTTTAAATTAATGTTGTGTTTATAAAAATTTAGATTCGACATTGTGTGATCTCAATATGTGCACAATATGAACAATACAAATATGTAAGTAAATGACAAGTAAATATGAAAGACAAGAGATAAGAGTTAGAAAGATCAAACAACAACACAAGGATTTATAGTGGTTCGGTAACGAAGCACCTCTTCGCCCTACTCCACTCCCCAAGCACCAAACTCGAGAGTTATCTTCACTATGTCAACAAACTCCCTTTAGGCGGAGAAAACCGTACACAACTTAGCTTACACCAATTTTCGACACTAAGCGAAATGTCGAGTTCTAGTCCTAGCTAGAACCAATCTATCAAAACTAAACACACCACTTCATGACAATTCACAGCTTGGCTTCACTTCATAACTTCTCTCTACTTCACAACTTCACTTTGCTTCACAACTTCACTTCTTCAAGACACTACTACGATCACACCAATCTATCACTACTTACTAAGATCACCCCGATCTAACTATACTTACAATGATCACAACAATCTACTTATTCTACACAACTACGATACACACCTTCACAATATACACAAATGATTTACAAGATATAACACAACTACACAACTGTACCAACTATACTATAACACTTCTTGATTTGATGATAAGAAGTATTCTTCTCTTGCACTTGAGGAATTAAGCTTGGAACACTTGGAAACAAAGTTTTATGATTGAATAATCAAAGGAAAGAAAGGAGTGTATAAACTTATTTAGAACAGAAAGAAAGTGTGTGCAAAAGGTGAGAAAAACAGTGGGGAATAGTCCAGTATATATAGGCCAGCTGAGCTGGCTTTTTGTCTGGGCGGTCCCCTTAAATAGGGGTCAGTCCCCTTAATTATTAAGGGGACCGCCCTTATAATTAAGGGGGTCGCCCAGGCCAGACGCTCCCTTTTTTGTCTTTTCTGGGGGAGGTGTTTTCTGGAACATTTCTAGTTGTTTTTAGGTATAAAATTTGAATTCAAAATATTTATTTTGAATAAAACATTTCTTTTAAATCCAAAAATGTTTTGTAAAAGTTATAAAAATATTGGTGATATTTTTATAAAAATGTGAGGTTGAATAAAAATTCTTTTGATCATAAGATGCATTAAGCATATGTTTATTCATACCTTTAAGTTATTAAATTTTTAAAATGAAAATTTACTACTAATTACTTGTTTACAAACATTTTTTCATTAATCGTTTTTATATTTTGTTATTATCAAAACGTAGAGAGATCGAAAAATATTAATAACGTTTTTAGGCATTATTTCTATCAACATGTTGCACAACCAGATGGGTTCGTTGATCCTGATCATCTAGAGAAAGTTTACCGTCTAAGGAAAGCTCTATATGGATTAAAGCAAGCTCCGAGAGCCTGGTATGATGAACTCTCAAATTTCCTGATGTCCAAAGGTTTTACTAAAGGTATCATTGACCCTACTCTATTCACGATAAGATACGGGGAAGACATTTTACTTGTGCAATTTACGTTGATGACATTATTTTCGGGTCTACAAACCCAAAAT